>JAKWJA010002496.1:38832122-38893089 GCA_027704765.1 Solanum habrochaites | reverse complement strand
TTGGTGTGTGTGGGGTGTAGCGAGAAGCAGGAAACTCGAATGGGTCAACAGAGGCGCGCGAGGATGCCTCGGACCAGGATATACTCCGAAGTGTGAACACCAATCGCTTCCGCAGGCTCCGGCTCCGGTCAGTGGGGGGAAACGCCAGAGGGGTGCGGGAAGGGTGAGGCTCCGCAGCAGACTGGAGGTGCAGGGACGATGCCGCCGGACTGTCGTCTGCGGGCTTTTGGGTAGGGCGCGGTCACGGGCAGCACGGGAGGGGGGGAGTGTGGGCCTGGGGGCACGGACGCCAGGGGCACGCGCCAGCAGCAAAGAGAATAAAACAAGATACCATGCGTGCAGACTGGGCGCAGACTTGGATCGCCCGCGTGGTAGATTCGGTCTTGTGCTGTGGTGCCTATAGTAGATAGTACCTGTAAAGGCCAACATTATTCCGAGTGAGTGGCAAACAACCTCACACTGCCAAACTCTACTAGAACAAACTATTTGAATAAATATCACCTAAGTGTGTCCCCATATAAGAGAATACGTGTGTCTTCAAACCGACGGGCCTTGGTACGTCCCGTCGGGACTATGCGGACCGTCATGAGGGGTCCATCGTGTAGTACTTGGATGTTAATGTAGAGCGAACCCTGAAGGCGAGTTCCTGACGAGCTGACGGTCCGTGCAGACGGACCGTCACGTACGACGGTCCCGCCGTAGAACCACTAATGAAAGAAAAAAAATAGGAGACCCTTAGGGGGGGTCTCTGACCACATGACGATCGTGCAGCACAGATCGTTGGTGGGTATGGATGTCGTCACATGGTACGTTTGAAGGACCTTGAAAAAAAATAGAGACCCTTAGAAAACAGGGTCTCTGACAACCGAACTCTTGTAATGACAGGGACGGTCGTACCCAGTGTGTGATAAACGCAGCGGTTCTCTACATAATATGGGATGCTGACCGTCCGCGGGCTCCTCTATCTACTTCTGCTTCGACCTTGGCCCACCGCTCTTAGGTCGATCCCCGGGCATCAGCCGCGGATACCCCGTTCGTCAGGCCATTCGACACCTCCCGCGCCCGTCCCCTCCGTTCCCTCTCTCGCGACCGCCTCTCGAGCTCGGGCGCGAACACCAACGGGGGTGGCGAGGGACGGGACCGTCAGGAGGAGACACGGGCCCGTCACTGTGTCCCGTGGGACAGGGGGCTAAGGGCGTGGGCAAACGACCCCGACGACGGTCGGATCCCGGGGTTACGACGGCCGTCATCGGGGTCTCGTTCTGAATAACAGTGACATAACTTATGTACCCTAAGCAAATCACCTTGAGGGTTTTTGGACCTACATTCTTCTAGGTAGCCCAACTAGACTAGGAAACTATCAATGGAAAAGGCAACCTATGTCTACTAGGTGGTCAGCATGGTCAATTTCAAACATTTGTAACTAGGTTCGACAGACTCGTCTAAAAGTACAACATACTAACGAGAACTAACTTAATACTAACTAGTAGAGCAAAAAGGCAAGATAAATGAGTATAAATTTAGAGACACTACCTTTAGAAATGGGAAAAAAAAAAATCAAATAGACAATTATCATTGCAAGTAGACACCCCAAAAGCAGCCCTACCGCTAGTAGATGATAACTCTTAAGGGCGTTGTAGATTTTAGGGGGCAATGATCGGTGGGAGGGATGTGGACTTTGCAAGAAGGGGAGATGAGAGGATAATGAAAGGAATGGGGTGAATGAGGGGTTGGGGGTTTAAAACCGGTCTGATTTTGAAAAAACATGGGCCAGCCCGGTCGGTATAACCATAATCAGCGATGGTTCCCCTAGACGGACCGTCGCAGTTTGACGACCCGTCCGTTGTTCCGTCGGTGTGCTCTAGTTTCAAATAATCGACAAAACGTAACCTGAGTAATGGACGGATTCATACGACGATCCGTCGAGGCAACGGTCCGTCGATGTGTCCGTCATTAGCTGTTTGCAAGAGTAATTTTCTGCAAATTTCTGGTGATGTGCCTTCGTCAAATTTAAAAACCCATTAGTAGAAAAATGCTACCATACTAAAAGACGATAAGTATTGGTTTTTTTTTTGCCCTCCCAACCGCGCTGATTTATATCGCGGCACGACTGGAGGACACTTGATTACTCAGACTTCATCAAGATGTTAAGCCTCTACTATCACGTATTTTGCCGATTCAGTCATGCCCGAAATAGATTTTTATGCGCTGTCCATTCCACCTTGAACCGCACGCACGGTCCTTAGTTTCACAACTCAACTGACTCCATAGGGAATAGTGGTTAACCAAGTAAGGACCAGTCACATTTGACTGGAGCTTACCCGGAAACCAAGCGCAACCTGGAATTGAATAAAAGCCACCAAATCCCCACCATAAACTCTCGCTTTTCAATTTTGTTGTCATGGTACATCTTCCAATTTTTCTTTGTATAGTGTGCTGAGCGTTCATAAGGCTTTTAGGAGAATTCAAATCGAGTCATTCAACCCATTTACCTGTTTCTCTTCAGCTTCGCTTTCAATCCATTTTTGACTTTTTCATAGCCCACATGCTTGAATGCCTAGACTGACCGGAAGATGACAAAGCTTTCCCCTATACCAGTTTGTATGGAGACATACCTATGGGTCTTATATATGTTTGTCCGGTAGGCCCCAAAGAGCCATCCTCAAGTCCTCCTTGACAATCATACCTTCTACCGCGTTGCACTGTTTTTTGGACAATCTCTGGTTTGTATGTTTTCCCGAGTTCTACACTTCAGCTTGCCCACTAGTTGAGGGGTAAGGATGGCCCACATTTGGCGAACCCCGTATTTCTCGCAATAACCTCTTGACAATCTGTTGTCAGAAGGTGGGAGCCCCCACACTATAATGGCTCCCTTGGGGTGCCAAAACGAGAGAATCTATCCTGTTTTCAAGAATGCAGTGTACACTCTTCCTTCTTGTTTGCTAGGGCTATGCTTCGACCCATTTAGATACATAATCAATTGCTTACTCAGAATGTACTTCATCCATGAGATCTCATGCAAAGGCCCCATAAAGTCCAATACACCAAACATCAAATAACTCAACCAAGAATGGGGTTATGAAGAAGGGGCTCTTGCTTTCTTGAAATTCCATCCACCATCTCGTTGGCATTTGTCACATGTCTTTAGCAAACCCATGATCCATCTTGATGAGAGTTGCCAATAGTAAACCACATGTAATAGCCTTATGGGGCGGTTCGGACTACCACTCCACTGTGAGGTCCACAACGGGTGAGAATGGCATGCCTCCACCACACTCAAGCATTTCACATTCGGCAGAAACACCATGCCGAATAAGCCCGTCGGCCCAACTCCTATACAAGGTATGGTTTTCATCCCAAAAGAACTTCTTCCATCGTACCTGAAAACTTTTTCTTTGAATGAAATCACAAGGTCTGATGGAACAATATCACTAGCCAGATAGTTCGCAAAATCTAAATCATGGCGATACATGGATACAAGTTCCTTGTGAAGGCAGCGCAATACCTGTTCATTCGGGGAAAGTATCATCAATGTCAGTCTTATCCCCAAACCTCTTAAGCCTTCATCCTCTAGACGAGACAGTTTAGCAGGCAACTTGATTTTCCAGTCCTTTTCTATCCTTCACTTCACAGTCAAATTTTTGTAAGCAGTAATACCCCAACGATCAACCTAGGTTTTCGCATCCTTCTTCTCCCTTCTTCGCCTCAAATATCCTCCAATGCTGAGTGTCAGTTGCACTATAACTCTATACTTAGCAAATAGGAGAGAAATTTTCTCAAAGCAGACTACTGCAAGGAGTTCTTGCTCAGGACTTACTTGTAGTTCTTCTGAGCTTCATTTAGGGCTTACTAGCATAGTAAAATGGGGTGAGGATTTTTGGTTTTTTCTCTGGTCCCAATAATACTACACAAGAGCCCCCACCCCACTAGCATCGCACTCACCTTAATGGACTTTCCAATCGATCCGAGAAATAATTATAGGCGCATAGCACTAACTTTTATTTTAGCTCACCGAATGCTTTTAAGAAAAAAACGGATTCATCAAAACAACATTTACAATCTTTCTCTCCAGCAGTTTGCACAATGGGTGTGCATCTTTTGAAAAGTCTTTGATGAATCTCTGGTAAAAACACCTGGCAATGCCAAGAAAGCGTTCTCACGTTAACAGCGCACAGACACCTTCACGAGATCGGTGGGTTGAAGTTTCTCTTTACCACTACCTTACCGGCTCACTTTAGCTCGATCAAACCTCTATGCCCTTTTCTTAAATGCTATGACGCAACCAATACCCCTCTTTCACACCTTCATTTCATTTCCACCATGAAATGACACTTTCCCCAGTTTAGGTACTAATTGTAGTGTTCCCATCTCTTAAGACCGTCAGTAAATTGGTCAACAAACACCATCGAATGAATCCTAACCACAGAAAAATCAACCATAAAACTCTATAGTATCCTCCCCAGTCAGAAAATATCGACATCATACCTCTCGAAATGTTGCTGCTGGTGCATTGCACAAGCAACCCCAAACGACCTTCTTCTGAACGCAAGTCCCATATGGACAAGTGAAAGTGGTTTTCTTTGATCTTCTGGTGCAAATAGAAACCTGATTCTACCCCGAATATACCCATCAAGAAAACAATACCACCCTTTTTTCGCAAGTCTAAGTCCCAACATCTATCCATGAAGGGCATAGGAAAGGTTTTTGTTTAAGTCATGAGTTTATGTGTACGGTAGTCCACATACACACCCTCCATCCAGGTAACCGGTCTCAACATTGGAAAAAGTTCATTTTTTTCGTTGGGAGACCACAGTCATTCCCCCTTTCTTATGTACACACTGAACCGGCATACCCAACTATAGGGAGGTATCCCATAAATTGTCTCCAATTAGTCCACACCCATAGCTCTTTTTGAAACCTTTTTAAAGTACCTTCACCAACCTCTGAACCTGTTGTTTCATCTAGGTCTGATTCAATGATTACCACCAAGCGTCCCGCCATTATCCTAAGAATTTCATAACCTGAGATGAGGTGGGAGAGCTTTTAGTTCTATTTTGGAGCTCCTCTTAGATTGTTTCGCGGGTGGGGACTCGCGATTCTTCATATCAAAGCTTAAATTTCTTCGGTTTACACCGAACATCATCACCTCGGGTCACGGCCGCGCCTAATGACTCATACTCTTCAATGCAATCGCAGCAAAGTTCATTATCACTCCACTCACTCACTATGCCTGCTAATGCTTCAATCACCTAGAGTGTTCTTCTATTTGTCTCAGATGTCTCACCCATGTTATGATATAGCAGAATGCCGATTGAGCTCATCCACTCTGCCTCATGGACCTAAAAATATTAAAGGTCCTTTCTCATTGTTCAACCGAAATTTCATCTGGCCTCAGCTTCTTCCCCTTTTCCAATGTCGACTAAGTGCCTCCTTCCCGTAGCATGAATGGCCTCCCAGATAAATGGGCACTTCAAATCGATCTCGCAATCAAGATAACAAATCTGCTGGAAATATTATGACTCCACTTTTATAACACATCGTGTAGTTTCCTAGAGTCCCGTTTTACTGTTCGATCATCCACCAGTAGCCGAGCGCAGGGTCTTTGTGTCACCCAAGCCAACTTCGTTGGTAAAAATCGAGAGGGCATGAGATTTCGTTTTGCCCCCAATCACATAATGCTTTCCTAAAATGTAATATCACGATTGTACAAGGAAGGGGAATGCCCCCGGATCATCTTTCTTTTGTACCAGGGATCGTGTCAAGCACTACATGCTGCATTCGATCATCATCCTCAAAGTGACCGATCTTTTTCTTTGTGACCGCAGATCTTTCATAAACCTTGGCGTACCGGCATTTGTTCTAAGCTTCTTAACCAAGGGACATTGATAGAAAGTTGCTTTAACATTGTTAAAAAAACGCAGAATTTGCCATCCTCAGTTTTTTTCAATAATCTTTGAGGAAATGGGGGGGTGGTTGAATAGGGCCATAGGAATTACCTTTTTAGGCACTGCTCGCATCTTTCTTAGTGTATCTTCTAATTTCAAGCAATCAACATTCTACCACCCCCTTTTTATCAGTATCTTTCGCACACCTTTTTCCATTAGATGGCATAGGTGGATCAATTGTTTGCTTGCCACCCCGCACCCGCGAGTAAGTAATTGCCAATTAGACAATGTCCATCATTTTTTGGATTTTGGACGTGTTGCTAGGAAAGAGTGCCCGTTGCCCGTGTGTTCACAGTTGCCGGATAAGGGAGCCAATTGTCACTCAAGTGCTTAATCGATATTGCATGTGTATCAACCTTTTTTCCCAATACCCGCTAAATCATTCCTCACTCTTTATTGGCTTTCCTATCTCGACACCTCCTCATCATTTTATGCAACCTATCCTCACCTCGCGACCTACTACCTCCACATAATAACACCAAATCATTTTGTGGCGGTGGTTTCGTACAAGTAGTTGTACCTGCATTTATCTTTTTTTTTTCTACAAACACCGCCTAGTGACATGTTTTAGTACGCAACCAAGCTCGGTTCTCATCTGAGCCATTTCTTTCTTCCTGAATCTCACTCTATGGCTGGGTTGTTATGAGTGGACCTGCCACCTGCGAATGTGTTTTCTTCTCCCTGTAGCAGGCTTCCTAATACTCCACCAAGCTTGTTAAGTTCGGAGATTTTAATCTAAGTTTTCAGGCGAGCTCAGCATAAGGGGCATCTCCAAAGATACACCCGCTATAGTGTCCACACCGTTTTGTTGTTTATCATCCTAATCCCCGATAGAAGTATTCCTTTGTGACTCATTATCTATACGGTGATTTTGGAACACTGTCTCAAGAATGAGGTGAATCTATCCCAAGACTACTACTGACTCTCCTGGTAGTTCCACAAGTTATTTCACTCTGCTTTGTGGTTTTAGTTTTCTTTTCTTGGAGACCGATAGTAGCGGGCTCAGAAGACATCCCTTAGTTGGTTTCCAAGTGAAGATTTAGTTTGTAATGGTGCTCGTGAACCACATAGCATCCCTCCCGCAGTGAGAAAGGAAACACTCTAAGACCCATTACATAAAAAAAATCTAAAACCAAATCAGGCCTCCCTACCACACTTTTTGACAACACTGCCCTTACCTTTAGCTATAATGGGCCATGTTGGATCCTCATAAGGTAGCCCTGACAACAAACCTCATGGCATTGAGCATTTGCACCAGCTTTACTATTTACCACAAAGTGTGCCTGTGGGTTAGAGGAGCAAAACCAGGGCCCATCTGAATCTACTATGTTATCATAGCCTCTGTAGTATGCTTGTGGCCGTGGACCGGATTGTGTCCCTCTGTTTGCTGGTTCACCCGGAGCATCGGTAACATCGACCAGGAGCATCAATCAGAGATGGGATGTTCTGGTTCGGACCTCATCATTTATCCCAAGTTTTCGATCATATTGCGCTGACGCTCTAACTTAGATCATAGGGAAACAAGGGTTCTCTTTCCTCTCCATGTATTTGACATACCGGAGGATATTCTGAAAAAAGAAATCAAAACAATAAACAAAGTAAATCAAGAAATATCACTACACTATAGTAATAAGTTCAAGTTAAATCTAAAAGCTATATTCCCTCCCCGGCAACGGCGCCAAAAATTTGTATACATTAATCAAACTTACTTCTGCAAATTCGAATTAAAGCGGTCGTTCAAGTAATAACCCCAACTATGAGGTTGGGATCGTTCCCACGAGGAAATAGTCTAGACTAACTTCAACCTGTTTGTTACTATTGTTGTCATCAATGACTCCTGTAAAGTACTAAACATAAAAAGGGGTTCTATTTCCTAAAGTGATTGAAAATAAATACCGAAAACTTTGAAATTAGAACACATAACACTTCGACAGTTGGATTTAATAATCAATTATCAAAGTAACTAGGGTTTACGTGTTCCCCACAGGTTCATAACTTGATAAATTCTAAACTGTAACAATTCTTTCCTATAATCCTTGCAATGCAAAGTGATAAGTTGGTATTTTAAATCCTTTGGTCCTGACATCTAGGAAATCTCACTCCGCACCTTGTCCGGCTACGTTGTGCTATCCTAACCCTTATCCTTGACCTCATATTAAGCATGCGTCTCCGATATTTGACTAAGTTATTACCTCGTACCAGTCAATACTAGCCTATTAGTAGATACACTCATCTATGTTTAATATTCTTTTCCTATTCTACCCCACTCCTGGTCCGTCAGAGTAGCATTAAGGCGAGTTCTAACGTTGGCCATCCTGTTTAAAAATACTTCGAAGCGAAGAATTATTATACAATGGCAATACACTATTCTAGAATTTGTATTTTATTTGGAGTTAATCTCATTATTTGCCTAGGTCCCACAAACCACCCTAGTTATGGAGTTTAGTTACTCATGGCATAAACACAATAGTCAAATATATTAAATAAGAGTTCATGTACTTACTTCAATTAGAAAGAGTACAATCCAAATTCGTGATTAATCACCCAAAAATCCACTTGCAAAATTCTCAAAGAATCATAATCTCACAAAATTCTAATGATTATCAGATCCTCCCAATAAATTTTACCAATACGGAGTTTTTCAATCTAAGAGTCTAAACCTCAAAAACGAGTTTTTTCGAACTATTTTATAAAAATAAAAACCTAATTAAACAAGGATTCTAATTGGTTGAATCTAACCAAACGCGGCTGGGTCGACCGGACCCCCTCGCGACGACTGTTCTTTGTCACAACGGACCGTCATGGACTCCGTCTTCCCATACTTGTTGCAATTCCCTGCTTGCTCCTCTTCATTCCCCTCGACGGCAGTATGCCGACCTCAATAACGCACAAACGGTCCCCGTAGAGGGTCGTCGGTGCCAGAAACACTTCAACTCTTGGAATCTTGGTACTGTGAATCACTTCTCTGAACTCAATGACGAACCTGCAGACGGACCGTCATAGACCGACGGCCATCACAAAAGCTTCGTACCCCCACACGTTGGTCAGACATTCCCCATATTTCTTCAGTGTCAGCTGCCTAACCTGCCCACATCCGGACAGTCGCAAGCACTCACCGACCGTCATAAAATCTCCGTATGTGGTCCTCTTCTGCATTTCTACGCTCAAAAATCTCGCATTCAGCTTTGGACAGATTTCCCTGTAAAACAAAGAGAAACTTATATAAAAATTAGCACAAAGACTTTCAACACACTAAACTTAATGAAAAGAGTATTATTATACCCGTGATGAAACACGGTATAATGAGTTTTCCAAGCAAACCACTAAGTGGCCATGCATCGCTTTTGCGGGTCCGCTTTTATCGGTATTTGATGACCAATTTTACGGCAATAATGCCTGTAGTGTGTAATGGTTTTTTTTGGGATCTTTTTCATCATTGTTCTATTATCAGTCTTAAGGCTTCATATCTCGTTTTATTGTGGGAATTTGGTTTTTCTTGCTGGAAATTGGTATAGTTAGTTTGGACCTTCGGGACATTTCTTAGCCCTTTAATGGAGGTTTTTGTGTGAAATTATTGCATGATTTGGGTTGGTTGTTTTCCAAGCTTTAAATGTGTCCTATTTTGGTACACAAGTGTAGTAGATCATTAAGACCTTTTATACCAAGTCAACTTAAGGAATCCAGTGTGGATACATTACTTATTTTACTAGATTTTGGATCTATCCCTAATTGTAGTGTTTTTTTGTGTCAAAATGTTTGTATTGATGTCGTGGTTATAATTTGTACTTTGTAGCAGCATTTTGAGGTCGTTTTAAAGGGAAAAGCTATGGAATCATTATTTTAGAACGCGTGCAATCAACATTGAGATAGGATATGGCTTCTAGATCTTTAGATTAATTTTGAGAATGTGAATTCATGTTAATTAGTTGGAATTTGAATGGGTTGGTCATCGATTCATGGTTACCTATCATATACATGTAGTAGGCCTTATTTTTGGGTATTTCGAGAGTGCTAGTGTATTATTCGTGCTTTATGGTCATGCCTTACCTTGTGGACTTCGTTCATGTTCAATTATGATTGTTGGTAGCTTGTTATTTGTCTTAGCCTAGGTGTAGGCTAGTTTTTTCCTAAGACTCTGATTTTGAGACTGGTAGGCCTTAAAATTGCTTTCTCAATTTCTCGAATGGATTAGCTCCTCATAGACTAATATAACAAAATTGGATTTGATAGTATGAGACTTAAGTAGGAATTAAATCGGCTCTGAGGACCTTGCATCCGTAATGCCCTTTTATGCTACGGCCTTAGTGATTCTCCTTTGTAATTTCAAACTTCGTTTAACAATTCAGGTTGGATTTGGTTCAGGCTTAAAGTGTTTCATAGGCAACTTTGGGTGGACGTTGGCCTTATGATGGTGACTTTACATATGACTCTCCCTCATTTGTTTATATAGTCATAGATTCAATGTTTGGGCATACCACTCTTATAGTTGCATATCAAGGTCTGGGCACATGACCTTCAGTCACAGTTCGAGCTTTGGGCACATTATCCTCTATTGAGTTAATACCTAGATGCATGGTTTAAAAGATTCCATGAAGTTATATCTGTAGTTAGAGGTTTTGACTATGCATTTTCCTATTCTAAGTTTACCAATTTTCGTACTCATTAGTTATAGCTTGTATGTGTACTCGTAAGGCTTATAGGGTATGTCGGGTTATGCACTTAAACTTGTACATGAATGTATTTTTGGGCTTATGGGGTCCAATTTGGTTATAGTTAGTTACTTGCTTTTCACTTCCATTATTTCCTAGACTCGTGTGCATTCCTTTTAGATTTCTATTATCATCCCATCTATTTGACCTCTAGATAATGTTATTTTCCACTTTTCATATTATTTTACTTTTCAAGAACAGTTGCCCTATGATATCTACGGGTACCTGTTGTTTTGGTACTCAAGCTACACTCTACATTTTGCATTTGTTTTCATGATGCAGGTCCAAGCACTAGTCACCAGCGCATATATCAAGACGATTGCAGGAGTATTAAGAGACGAGGGTGAGCTTTTGACGTATTTGATAAATCTGCCTCTATCTTTTGTATCTGTGACTAGCCTTTTGCATTTGGACATAAGGCTATATGTTTTTAGGTCCATTTTGGGACTTATATTCTTTTGTAGTAGCTATGTACATGTGACTATCAGGTTTATCCACCAAACCCTGCAACTGATGAGAAGGTCCAATTGAGTAAAGGGAAGCGTGTATATTGTCACACTCTCTGCCTTCCAAATGTGTGTATATATACACACACACATTTATCTTCAGCTATTTCTTTTAAAGCTTATCTTGTATTTCTAGTAAATTGTTGTTTCTACCCTATATGCATGTCAAATGTCGTTATGAGTTACGGGTTGCCTTACCTACTAATGGGTTATAGTAGGTGTCATCATGAATTGAGTTTTAGGGTTGCGAAAGAGACAAACATAGGTGGATGAACAAATAATAAGACTTGGTTTCTTGCATTACTACACACATATTACCTCCTAACAATAATGTATTACATATGCAGAGTGATTAGTGGTCTTTCTTTTGCTACTATATCTCTACATGAGAAATAAATAAGTTGAGCGGATAAATAATAAAACTTGCTCTATTACATTATTCACATGTATTACCTACTATCAACAATGTATTCCATATGAAAATGAATTATTTGTCTTACTTTGACTACTATTATCACTAAATAAACATACATATGTTGGACAAATCAATAATAGAACTTGATTTCTTACATTACTACAGGTGTATTACCTCTTCATATCAGTGTATTTCAAAATTGAATGAAATATTGGTATTTCTTCAGTAACTATATCACTAAACGAGACATACATATGTTGACAGACCAATAATAAAACTATATTTCTTGCATTGCTTCAAGCATGTCATCTCTTAACAATAATGTTTCACATATGTAGATAGATTGGTGTTCTTTTTTTAGCTACTATATCACAAAACGAGACATATATGGGTTGGATGGATCAATAAGAGAACTTGATTTGTTACATTACTACATGTATATCACCTCCAAACAACAATGTTTCCATGCTTTGATATTAGTGGTAATTCTTTGACTAATATATAAGTAAATGAGACATACATAGGTTGGACGGACCAATAATAAAACTTGGTTTCTTACATTACTTCACATGTATTACCTCTTAACCACAATATATTCCAATACTCGGATGAGTTATAGACTTTTTTTAGCTATTATATCACTAAAGAAGGACATACATAGGTTGGATAGACCAACAATAAAACTTAGTTTCTTACAATATTAGACATGATTATCTACTAACAACAATGCATTTCATACCTGGATTTATTATGTATCTTTTTTTTCTTTTGCTACTATATCACTAAGTTATACATACATATATGTTGGATGAACCAATAATAGAACTTGATTTCTTACATTAGTAAATGTGTATTGTTATGTCGTAATTTTACTATCTTTAGAAAAATCACTTTTTGAAATATTCTAAGTATAAAACAATTTGAGAAAAATACTTAGAAAAGAGTCACCACATAATTTTTAAAGAAATTAAGAAAACTTAATTTAAAAAGATTTTAATAGAATAAATCTTTATAAATAAGAGAAAATGAGTAAGAGGTTCTTATTAACACTTCAAGAAGATTTTTAAGGCATTTGAAGTGTCCGCTAACATGCGGTTATCCTACGATTTAGATTAAATATTTTAACTATGTTTTAGAAAAAATAATTTAACATAAAAGAAAAAATTTACAATATTTGATTTATTTTGAGAAAATAGTTATACAAAAAAATATTATTTTATTTTTTATGAAATGGGGACTTAATTAAAACTTTGAATTGAATTACAAGTGATTATAATTTAAAAAAAAACTAAATTAATTAAAATTTATTTACATCATTTTGAAATAATAATTTGAACCAATTTGATTAATTCAAGCATGAAAACAATTTTAATTAATTGAAGAATAAGAAAGTTTTTACTAAATATATAGAATAAAAGTATAAGATTTGATAAAAATAAATTTTATTAAAATAAACTAACATAAAGAATATGGTTCATCTTTTGGGGAAATCAATTAAGTTAAACCAAACCAAACAAAAGATTAGTGTTAACACAAGTAATAATAAGCAAACAGTAACAAAGAAAGCCAATAAATATTCTCAAACTTGGGTCTTTTGCTCAAATTCGAAACTATTGGGCTTGACCAAACCTGAAGTTGTCATAATTCTAAGTTTTCAATCTTTTAAGATTGTTGCTGCTTGTGTTTGGGCCTGGACCATCTGCAAGAAATTCATGGGGTTGGCACATTTTCATAGTGTATACACTTCTCATAAATATATGTATATTTGCCTCTTTCCATTTGTGTTTTCTGTTTTCCAGCCTTGTGTTTTGGTTTTATTTCCCAGCTGACTCTAACTGTGAAGAAAAATAAATTGAGCCCTGATGGCTCAACTAGAGGATGCTAGAAAGGGAAGTCCACCATGGATTCGGAAGAGATTTACATACACACAAAAGAGAGAGAAAAGAATTAGAAGATGAGATGAAGCTTTCAACAAATAAATGGTCAAACGATTTACTTGACGGAGATTATTAAAAATGACAAAATTTCTTTAGAAATAAATTGAATTTCATAAAACTCATTAATTCAAAATTATAATCATCACGAATAAAATATTTAAAATATAATTTTTTTGATATGATTTTTGAAATATTCATAAAATATACTAATTAATACAATTACATAGAATGTGTGTATTAATTAAAAATATATATAAAAAAGTGATGGAACTACTTAAAATAACTCGCAAACTATATTACTATCTTTTTTTTAAAAAAATCATAAAATTAATTATTTGAAATCTTTAAAATTGAAAAAAGTCGATGATTAATTTATATTTTGGAGGCAAAAAATGGGTGTTAAACAAAAAGACCAGAATAAATAGTAACCCTAGTTTGACTATCTTATGATGATGACCGGTAGGCAGTCATCTCCGATGATTGGTCAGATTCCAACTATTGCCTCCACTTCCCAATTTCCTCCCTTAATTCCTTTGACAAAGGCCCATCAGATCCCTTCCAGATCTAATGATTTCATTGCTAATTATGCAACTGTTACTAATCCTAATGTGGTAACCAATAAGAATTCAAAGGCACAGATAAATATAGAGCCCATATATATGAAGAAGATTGACATTATAGATGGTGTATCGATGGTAAAGTGGACTAAACA
This sequence comes from Solanum habrochaites, assembly GCA_027704765.1. Classification (NCBI taxonomy): domain Eukaryota; kingdom Viridiplantae; phylum Streptophyta; class Magnoliopsida; order Solanales; family Solanaceae; genus Solanum; species Solanum habrochaites. The sequence goes on along the minus strand of JAKWJA010002496.1, from coordinate 38,878,865 downwards.
AGAGGTCACTAGAATGAACATTATTGAGCACCTACAATATGCTATTGTACGTAAATTCTCTTATAGATGGCCATAAATATCAGAATTAAGGGATCTGATCCCTAAGCAATGTGAAAATAAAGGTGATTGCAAAATTGACTTTCTTCAAAATAGGTATGTATTTATTAGACTTGAAATGGTTGAAAATTTCATTAATATTGTCAAAAAAATCTAATTACATTACTGCTAAGAATGATCGCTCATATCAAATGCGACTTTTTATTTATGATTCAAAGTTTAAGATAGAGGAAGAGACCTCACAGGCTATTGCGTGGATCTCTTTTCCAAACCCGTTGCCAACATTTTTCATCAAAGAAGCACTTTTTACATTGACTTATGCAGTTGGTAAGCCCTTACAACTTGACATGGTTACTAACAAAACTCGCCCAAGTCGCGCGAGAGTAAAATTACAATTGGACTTACTTGCAGAGAGACCTCAATTTGTACAAATAGAGATAGAGGATGAGAACACTAATGCCACAAGATCAGTAAATGTCAAGATTAAATATGATAACATTCCATCATACCGCAGGAAGTGCAAGCTACAAGGTCATATGGAGGATGAATGTAGAATACTTCACCCTGAGCTGAAAAAGATAACAAACAATCCTGAAGAGGAAACACAACAAGATCAGCAAAGAAGAATGCGAAATGAGAAATATGTTGGCAATAGAAAATGGATACCAACACCTAAAGTTATATTCTAACCAAACATATTGAACAACCAGATGGTCTTGCAAAAGACAAAAATGGGGATGTAAACACTTATAATCCTTTTAAAGTGTTAGCAGAGAATACAAATAATGAAGTGAATGACATAAACAACATGGATGGTTGTATTTTAACAAATCTTACAAAACAAAAGGAAGAGACTACAAGAGAATGGGTTGATGAATCTTTTAAAGAAGACTCCAGACATCATATTACACTTTCAAAAGAAGCTTCTAGTACCACTTCTAGTAGTCATAGCAATGAGAAATCTAGTAAATGGGGAGATAGAGTGGAAATTGAGCAGGCAAAAGAACTGGAGGATGGTGAAATCAAGACAAGGTATCCCAGTATGAAGTGCCGAGAGATCGTGATTTCTACTCAATCGAAGGCTTCAGTTAGTAAGAATGGTGATGGTGAGTTCCTTGAGGAGAACCAAGTCTGCAAGGAACTTGATATAGAATTAAGAAAAGTAGATTCTAAAGACTTAAGAAAAAATGAAAAGGAGGATCAAAATGATACAAAGCAATCCCAATTGTTGGCAACACTTTACAAGAAAAGTCCATCTGAAACATTACAAGATATTATTATGCATCAGATGAACACGGTACAAGAGGCAGAAAACAGTTATCATGAAAGTGTGACAGAAGTTGAGGAGGATATTGCTGAAAATATGGAGGATGATGCTAATTGGAAATTGGTTGGTAGGACAGGTGACCTGTCTCCCAAATCAATAAAACAATCAGCTAAGAGGGGCAAAAAGCAGACAAACCTAGAAAATCAGCAACCTGCCAGAAAGACGGACCACAAACAAAGTTGTTAGATGATGATGGAGGCTATCTTTTGGGTTATCAGATCTATTAACACACAAAAAGCTTTTAATAGATTGCAAACGTCAAATAGACATCATAATATATTTTCTAAAGTATCACGATGCGTACGTTACATATATTCAAAGTTGTTAGATCCGATTTCACTTGATTTGTGAAAGAGAAGTCACAAGCTTGGAGTGAGCTCCATCTAGATTTAAATACATAGCACCTGGTGAGAGTTTAAAGGCGACTTGAAATGTATTTAGCTCATAGCTTCATATTTTTACACAAGTTAGGTGAAAAAAATGACGTAGAAAAGCTATAAGCACAACCTGAAAGGTAATTTACGGTTTGACTTACCTGAGACGAAGATTCCGGCGAGCAGCTGAAGAAGATGACTGATTAATGCAGCAAGAGATCGCCTCACTTTCCTTTATCAGAATGTAATTTTTTTATTCTTTCCCTTTGCACTTTTAAGTTAGATTTCTTAATGATTTTTATATTATTTCTTTAAAAACATTGTTTTGGTCTTTCTATTGAATGTCTGGTTGATCAGACCATATCACGAGAGATGTATTTTTTTAATAAAATGAGCCTTTTTTGCCTTAAAAAAACAAACATTAGTTTGTTTCACATTTGAATGGAATATTAAATTTTCTTTGGTAACTATATCACTAAACGAGACATATCGATTGACGGACCAATAACAAAATTTGCTACTAGTAGGCAATACACATATACTAATGTAAAAATCTAAGTTCTTTTAGTATCCATTTATAGAGTTTGTAGAATGTTATCATATAGCCACTAGAGAGCAGTTTGCAGAAAGAGGGAAGAAGAAAAGGGGATAGAACAGTGAATTGATTTAACCGACTTACTCTTTCATACACAATGAGTCACTATTTATATACGTGTCTAACTAATTAGCAGTAACTGAAAAAACTTCTAACTGACTTAACAAACTAGCTAACTCGATAATTATTTACAATATTTATTTCAACACTCCCCCTCAAGTTGGGTGATGGAATATGTCCAGCATTCCCAACTTGAACAACATATCATTATGCAGTTGTTTTTCAAGTGCTTTGGTGAAGATATATGTCATGTGTTCCTTGCTCGCCTCATACTGTCTTGATTATGCCTTCTTGTAACCTTCTCGAATAAAGTGACAATTTATCTCTATATGCTTTGTTCGTTCATGACACATAGGATTTGAAGCAATTTACATTGCAGCCTTATTGTCACAGTGCAACTCCATAGGTAATTCAATCTGTGTTCCAAGCTCCTGTAGTAAACCTTGCAGCCAAACCAGTTCAACTACTGTTGTTTCCATACTCCTGTACTCTGCCTCTGTTGAGCTTCTTGAAACTGTGCTTTGTATTTTTTATTTCCATGATATTAGAGATTCACCAAGTTTGACTCCAAAACATGTCGCTGATTTTTTGGACAACAAACAGTACGCCCAATTTGCATCACATAATGCATTGATCTTTACTGATTTCATTATGCTTATCAACAATCCCTAACCATGCTGATTTTTAATGTATCTCACCACATGTAATGCTGCATCATAATGTGATTTTTTCGGAGCATGCATGAAATGACAGATGTTTAACAACAAATGAAAAATTAGGCCTTGTCATATCTAGATACAATAATCTTCCAATTAACCTTTGATACACTCTTCTGTCCTATAATTCTTCAGCATTTGTATTATAATATTATTGACTTGTGAGTTTCTGATTCTGTTCAAGAGGAGTTGTGGTTTCTTTTCCTCCAGCTAGACCATATTCTGACACCGGTTCTATGCACATCTCGTCTGATTCATCAATATTCCACTTTTGGATCTTGCAAACTCAATGCCAAGGAAATACCTTAACTATCCTAAGTCTTTCATTTTGAATTATGATGTAAAATATCTTTGGCCTCCTAAATTAATCCCTCACTATTTCCAGTGATCACAAGATCATTTATATATACAAGTATGATCACAATGACACCGGTAATATCTTTTTCTATAAACAATGAATAGTTCAACTTACTTTTAGTAAAGCCTGATTGTGTAAGTGCAGTGGTGAGTTTCAAATTTCATTGTCTGCTGGCTTGCTTCAAGCCATATAAAGATTTTAGCACCCTGCAAACCTTAGTATCCCCTGACTGCCAAAACCAGATGGTTAATCAATATAAATTTCCTCAAATAAGTCACCTTGGAGGAAAGCATTGTAGACATCCATCTGTAAAAGAGACCAATTAAACTAAGCAGCTAAGGCAATGACAAATCTCACAGTCATCATCTGGACAACATGAGACAATGTATCATGATAATCGATGACCTCTTATTAAGTGAAGCCTTTATCCATAAGTCTAGCATTGAGCCTTTCGACGCTCCTATCAGCCTTGTACTTAACCTTGTACACACATTTACATCCAATAGCAGTCTTACCTAAAGGTAAATAAAAAATCTCCCAAGTATGGTTATCACTATGAGCTTGAATTTCTTGGTCCATAGATTGAATCCAACCACTATTTTGGATGTCTTGTTCAAAAGTGAAGGCTCAGAAATAGAAGAAGAAAAACCTGAAAGATAGGATTGATAGGAAGAGTTGACAGTGGTATAGGAAATTAAAAAAGAGATGAGATAAGGAGTTTTTGAGGTGGTGAGATAATTAGTGTGCCATTTAGGAGGTATGACTAATCTAAATGACCTTCTCTGGGGAATGACATGTGGAGGAGAAATGGAAGTAGAAGGAGCAGGAACTGGATCAGGTAATAAGGGAGGCGAGGAAGATGGTGAACGAACAGGAATTAGATCATGTAATAAGGGAGGTGCGGAAGGTGGTAAAAAAATAGATGAGGGAAAGCAACCATTATTAGGGTGTGGAAAAGTAGGTTGTGAAGAAGGAAAAGAACATGTATGAGGTGGATCTGCAGAATATAAGAAGGTGTTTTTAGGATGTTTGAAGGGAAAAAATAGATTCTCTAAAAGAAACATCCCTACTAACAAAAAAGGAACCTGAAGCAATGTTATATAATTTATAACCCTTTTGAGTGTCAGAGTAACCCATGCGCACATAGGGAATATCCTTGGGAGAGAATTTATCTGACTGAGTTGTGTTTGTGGCATAACATAGGCATCCAAATACTTTCAAATGATTGAGTAAAGGAACTTTTTTGTGAAAGAGTTCATAAGGAGATTTGCCCCCCAAAACATAAGAAGGTACTCTATTGATGATAAAAGTGGTCGTAACTGCATATTCTCCTCAAAACTTTAAGGGCATATCAGCTTGAAATCTGAGGGCCCTTGCTATCTCAAGGAGATGTATGTGCTTTTGTTCAGAAATGTCATTTTGCTGAGGAGTATGGACACAAGTGGTTTGGTGAATTATACCAAGAGAAAAAAGAAGATTTTTGCATTGGTTGTTCACAAATTCAAGGCCATTATCAGACCTAATTATTTTGACAGAAGCTAAAAACTGAGTTCTAATGAAATTTAAGAAAGCTGTAATGAAAGTAGCAACTTCACTTTTGTATCTTAACAGGAAAATCCATGTCATTCTAGAATAGTCATCAACAATAGTAAGAAAAAAATCTATAACCATTATAAGTGTATTGATTAAAAGGTCCCCAAACATCCATGTGGAGTAGTTCAATAGGGGATATAATTTTCTTAGTACTAGAGGGGAAAGGGAGTCTAGTTTGTCTTGCAAGAGGACATATAGCGCAAGAAGAAAAATCTGAACTCTACAGATGAAACTTAAGAGATTCAATCTTCTGCAGTACATTACAGTGGCAGGTGATGGTTTCTTGGAGGATGGGAGTAGGTAGATACCTTCTGCTTCCTTACCAATCCCCCTCACCTTGCCATTGCAGAGATACTGAAAAAAGCAAAAATCAGGATAGAAACCGACACAACGATTCAATTCCTTTATGAGTTTGGAAATGGATATTAGATTGTAAGTAAAATGAGGAAGATAAAGGACATTTTTCACTTCAGTATTGGCAAAAAGTGAAGCAGATCTAGTATGAGTGACTAAGGTGTTTTGACCAATTGGCAAATGTACTTGGTTAGAGGTAGAAGGAACAAGAGTTGGATAAAGTAGTGTATCTAAACTAGAGACCATATGATGAGTGACTCCAATATCCAAAATCCAAGGAGTTGTATCATCACTTGTAGGAAAACAAGAATTATGTACTGAATGTTCAGGAAAAGTTTTGATGTATACCTTCCATGTTAGCAACAGGCTCCTGTAATGAAGATTCATTATCAATTAATTTCATCAGATGATTACATTGATCAGCAGTAAAACATGGTGCAGACTGAAAAGGTGGAATGTCAGGAGCAGAGTTTCTTTCCGAGTCAACGCCTACAACACAATTCACATTGTTAACCTGAGCTCTTCTATTACCCCCAGAATTCTACACCTGTCATTAGTATAGTTATGTCCCCTGTAGCCCCTATCATCATCACCTTTCTTCCTTTGGAACTTGTAATTTTGTGGATATCCATTCAATCTATAACAATTAGCTCTTGTATGGTTTCTTAGATGACAGTGATCACATTACTATAATCCTCTTGTGTCTGGTTGGAATTTGTTGCCTTTTACTGAAGCTAAAATAGTGGGATTATGAACATCCAATTTTTGTAAAGGTAACACACAATTAGATATCAATCTAGATTGTATGTTTTGGCTCTCATCCTGCATTATCATATTGAAGGCTTGATTCAAGTCTGATTAAAAACTGCATAAGTTTTTGTCTCTCCATGTGTTCTACATAAGCTCTATATTTGTCACATTCACATGCTGGTAAAGGAACTAGTAATACATATTCATCCCAAAGATTTCTCAATCTAAAATTGTACTCAGAAAAAGTAAAGGTGCCTTGACTCACAGTGTTGATTTCAGGATGCAATTGGTATATTCTAGTCAAACTGCTTTTATCAAACCTTTCTTTTTAACTCCTTGAGACACATGTGTGTTAGATGAATAAACACAATATCTGTCTGCCATTCTTTTATAGACTGAATTGATAAAAAACCACGATAAACAAGGCTTACATCTCTCATCTCTCCCCGACTCATGAGTTTTGATCATCCCTTTGTAATCACCTTTGTGACACTTTCCATCAATAAATCCAATTTTATTTTTTCCTAATAGGGCTACTTTCATAGAATTACTCCAACCAATATAATTTTTAATACTAGTAAGTTGTTGAGAGACTAAAATGCTACTTGGAGTATCAGATGGATAAAGGTACATAGGATATCTGGGATGAATGTCAGTGAACTTGTGAATTTGCTCTTGGTTTGGAGTATTTTGCTCCTTTGATAACTCGACTGTATCCACCATGCTTCGATCTTCTCCAGTGAGCTGATTTGTAGAGAATTCTTAGGTCGATGTTCAATTGTTCTTCCAATTTTGCAGTGAAATTTGTGCTCTCTGTATTATCTAGATCTTCACAATTTAAATTAGGTCTCAGGCCTAATTCACACCCTAAAAGTTATCTCAAAGTGAGGAGGATTGCTCAAACCTTAATTATAAGGAGTCCACCCATCTCCATCTGCCACTATGTGGGCACCTTGGGTGCGCGGCATACGGGTCATTGGACGTCCGAGTGCAAGGTGGGGTGAGTGGGGGAGGTTGGGGGCGAGAGTTCGGACGGGGGATGGTAGGTAGGGGGGGGTCTTTTTTCTTGTCTTTGTGCTATTGGGAGGGGGTGTGGTGGGTCTTGAGGGAGTGTTGGGGCGGGGGTTGGTGGGGGGGTATGGTGTTGGTGGTGGTAGGGGTGTTGGTGGAGTGTGGTGGGTGAAGAGGGGGGGGGGGGGAGGTCTTGCGAGGGTGGAGGGTAGATGGGGGGGTGGGGCACGGTTGGAGGGTGTTGCTGGGGTTCTGGTGGGTGTGTCGTTTTGCTTTGGTTAGTTTCTGTCTCTTAGTGTGGTCGGGGTGTCGTGGGTGTTTATTGTTGGTTTCTGTATGCTGTCATTTTTTGATTTGGAAGCCCCAAACTCGGATGAGAACGGCCCTGCGATCTGATACCATGTTAATGTTTATCATCTAGCCATTAGAGAGCAGTTTGCAGAAAGAGAGAAGAAGAAAGGGGGATCGAACCTTAATTGAATTTTAACCACTTACTCTTTCATACACAATACGTCACTATTTTATATCGTGATCCTAATTAATTAATTTGCGGATAATTAATAAACACCTTCTAACTGACTTAACAACGTCTAACCGGCTAATCTATTTAGCAAATACGTTATATTTCCACAACAAGTTTAATCCCTACTTTCCACCATAGAAGTCCACTTTGACTTTTCGCGATGTTAGTGGTGTGTATTGTTTCTTTTATTATTGTGCTTCTTGGTAGCTGATGAAAATTTCTCCTTTCAGTCATAATTATTTTTTTCTACATCTTTGGTGATTCTTCATGTACGGTAACCTTCTTATTTCCTGTGAAATAAAATTTTCTTGTTTATATTTTAATAATTTGCTGTTTTCTTTGTTGTTGGTGACGTGTACTTCATTGACCACGGTTAATGACTACTCTGCCTACAAAAAGTAGTGAACTGTTGAAAACTTTGAAACCAATAGAATTAACACCAATGAGGATAGTGAGAGCCAATCTATGAGAGACAACAATAGACCAATTGATTAGGCTTGAGTGTTGAAACACCACTTAATAGTACTTAGGTGATTTTAGAGAGTTGATGATAGTGTAAAAAACATTGAGTGGACCAATCCATTGATTACTCTTAAACTTTCTAAAACTAGTCCTTTTGTTTTCTCTCGTTCCATTCTTTTTCTACCAGTTTGGGCTTGAATTTGGAAACTTTCTTTGTTAGTCTTCTGGGAATGTGTTGTTTTGATGTATGTTGGTGCCATATGAAGGAACATTTGGTAGGTCTCTAATATGATTTGAATGTTGAAAGAAGTGGATATTAGCAAGATCACATATATGTGATTAAGAAATAATGTTCTCGAGGGTATCATTGGTGCCAAGTAGAATAATTCTAGCCTTTTCTTCTAACTGTTGAAATAGCATAGGAATTCAACTTTGATGGATTGTCACTGGTCATATATAGTTGAAAGATTAGGAAACTGAAAACTCTTAGCATTGCATGTTGCTATGGTATGGTATGTGACAAGAAGGTTGAAGTAGCTAGCTAGTTCAAAATATCCCATTGTTAGAGTAGTTAAGTCTCACACACACAACATTCATAGTATATCGAATTTGGTGATTACTTTGATGATAAAGATGTAAGTACTGAAGAAGCTTTAGGTATTATTAGAAACTTGTTTAGCTTGCACCACCTTCAACTTGCTTGGAAAACATCGCTGACAATTAAAGAAAGACGTCATGGCCTATTCGTGATATCATTTCCGAATTAAAAGTACGTCGAGGCTATTCTTGATCATTTCCCCCATCTTGTATTACTTACGTGTGGTTGTGCAAATATGTTTACCTCAACAAAAATCTTGAGTAACAAAATTTATAGGCGGATTAAAGATCTGAAGATCCGCGTGACTCTCTCTTGTAAATATTGAATATTAATTTGAGGCTCGTAGGAGGACAATGAGATCAAATATCTTATGATTACTGAGTATTATTGACCAAGTTTCTAGCTTTAGCCGCATTTATGAAGTCATCAACATTTTGGTATTAGATTAAATGAATTCCGGCTGTTTCATGTGTATATGCTAGTCCTATAGGGGAATATTTATTCTTATGATTACTCATTTTCATGGGACTAAGTTCCTAAGGAAATGAAGATGTAATGATCATGTAGTGTTATTATTTGTTAAACTGAGACAAATTATTCTGAATATGATTTATCTTCTTTAATTTGTTCTTTCTATTATTAACAATGAAGTTTTATATGAATTTAATTATTAAATATATTTTTATGTGTTTTAGTGTATAAAACATTTTATATTATTCATTGGTATAAATTTTTTGTATAATAACAAATGAAAATGGAGTCATTAAAACTCATTTACAAATATCTTATCAAATATAGCAATGGCCATTAGCTACGAAAAATTTGACCATTAAAAGTATCGTATTGCATTAGATACAAGAACGAAAGAATTTTTGATCTTAAAACGTAACTTATACATAGGAAAAAAAATCGATCTGCATAACAAAGGACATAACAACAGACAGGGAGACGGGTTTTAAATATTATCCTGATCTTTTAACATGTTTTAGGACTGACCGACTTGAAATACAATTAACTTTTAACGTCGGGATTTTTAACGACTAGTTATAAACGTATTTTCTCCGCTCATTATTGAGATTTAGCGACCTGATTTAGACTCTTAACGACCAAATTTTCTTTTACTAGTGACCATTTTTCTTGAAGTGTAAGATGAGTTTTTGGGATAAGCCCCCAGTTAATTCTAAATGACTGGAACTAAAAGACAAAAACGAATAAATAACAATAGTCTTGTCCTCGTAAGATGAGGACTCACCAAACTCTGTTGCTAAGATTAAATGAAATTGCACTAACTGCAAGTTAGATACTGAGCATCTGAACTTAAATTTTAAAATAATATAGCGCAAGAAATTATACGGACGGTACTTTGTATGAACTGAGTATATGAGGATTATGCACCCATTTGCAACATGATAAATCTCCTACCTAAACACATAGTTGAATATGTGATGACCCACAGAGTTTTAGCATACAACTAATACCTTAAATTAATTTACTGAGAGCTTTTAATCCTTAAATATTGTGGGAGATACTATTAACCAATATACTCTGTCTAAACTAAATGGAGTTCAATTTGTACCCAACTAATAGGGCGCTTTGTACCTTGTCAGTCCTAATCTGATGGGTGATTCTTAAAAATCTATGATGACACGTAATTCTAGGACTTAGATATTGCTAGTAAAGGTCTATGTCCTTGCTAATTATATGATTGTTTTGTTACTCACTTACGCGCTTGGTAGAAATATCCTATCAACCCTGAATTTGTTGATAATCTCTTACTAAAAAAAATTAATAGCTTAGAAAAATGAATATCTAATAAAATCTAATAGACACTTTTATCGTAAAACATCTTTACAAAACATATACAACTATAATTGAGTTTAGCGAATCATGAGAATTTGAAGAAACTTTACCCCTAGAACAGAACGGAGGATTTCTTGTAATTTTACTGCGTAACACCACTTCCTAAAAACAAAGATTTATTCGTGAACACTTCCTAACATCCAAGAAGGGCATAAATCACATCCCAGGTTGTCCCCTCCAACCTTTCCCCACCGAGGTTTTATATTTGATGGCTCCGCAGGACCTTTACAACACTCCCGAGTGTCTCATGCTCCTTCATCATGAATCTAAAACTCTACTTCCATAACAAAAAACAAAAAAAAAAAAAATATGTCGATTTAATATAATTGGAAACTCTCCCACCAACAAGAATCCAAACTCGCTTCTTGGTTTCAAAAAGCTCTCAAATTTCTTAACTCTAACGCACCAGAAGCCAACCCACTTCTTGTTTACAATTCTCCAACCTCTCCAAGAGTCAATACACCACTTCTTGTTCATTCTCTCAAACTCAACTCAACTAAATCAAACGCCACTCTTATTACAAATCTAGGAATATTAACACTCAATACAACCTATACAAATCAACAAAGACTAATACCTAACTTTACTTATCAAACTTCAATATCCAATAGGTTCTTAGTGGAACAGGTTTCGTAAACCTGGTCCTATGTGTTTGCTCGTGATGAAGTGAACCTGGTCTTAGCGTTTCTGTGAGAAGGCCCTGCGTTTTTTCTCCAGAAAATCTGGCTCTCAAGATGATATATTTTGTGAATCTGCAATCCTATCGTTCTATGTTTGCGGAAATTCTCCTCGATTTTTGTGATTGCCAGGAAACGCTTTTTTCCTTCCTTCACTTTCTTGACCTTTATGTTTGATTTGCTTAAACTTCCGAACAAGGAAGAACTACAAATCCTTTTTCTCTGAACTTGTCTATATTTACTTCTTTCCTTATTGTGACTTGAATTGGGTAACTTCTTTCTTTTCTTATTTCCTTCTTTGACTTGAAGTTGATACTTTTTTATTTCTTTCCCTTCTTTAATTATTTCGCATAGATGTTTTCCCTTCTTTTCCTCTTTATAATTCTTTTCGCACTTTTTCTTATTGTCGGCAATCTCTCCTAATTTTTACACATACGACACCATGCCGTCCTTTAGCAGCATCAAAACTACTTTATTTGTTCTCCTACTTCCCACGTTTCCCCCTTTTTGAGTGATGATACCATTATTTATTACACAAATCAAGACTATTTGTTAGTCATCAAGACTACAACTCTTTGTCATCCATCCAACAACAACTTCATGTTTTTCCTCTTCCTAACAATTTTTCCCTTTTTGATGATGACAAACTATGCCCCCCCTAAAGCCCCCTAATGCCCCCCCCCCAACCCATATAATGTCCATATGTCCTATCCATATTATATATAATTTTCCCCTTTTGGCAGCATTGCAACCAATAACCCCAAAGAACGCGATAAACGTTCAATGAGTGCAATTATGTTTAACTCATAGCTACTTGGGCAAAACACTTTACAAGTACACTTCTCTAAAAAATGGTTAGGTTCATCTGAGGATATTAGTCCTCTCAAAACTTACTATCAATTAAGATTTCAATAATAAAAGAAATAAAGAATATGTACCGTTTATGCCCTTAATAAAAACATATGAGATCATGATGTGAGGAACAGCACACCACACACATCAAAGAGTCCAATGAGTCTAATATTTGAGGATGAGGATTTGGTGACGAAGATATACTAAATGGGAAGAAAGGGATGTTTACTATAACCATTGAAAAACAATTTCCTTATGTCCATTTGACCATCTTCCTTCGTTCTGATTAGCTTTCTAAATGATGAAATTCTCACATAGCAGAAACATGAGCGTACTCATCAATTTTTTTCATTCCTCCGTGAATTTTTATTAATCTTACCTTTTTCTTGATAACAACGTTGAAGGAGTACCAACTACATTAAGGAGATTCATCGCAGTTTTTTGTCCTGCAACGGATGGGTATTTCATAATAAGCAAGCAGGAATTTATTCTGTGAGATTATTTTCGCTAGAGATAGATCAGGTTTAACATTGGGAATGATGAATGCAATTTGGAGTTTGTGAACCTTGTTCGATGTGGGTGGTAAGCAAGGTCCCCTACATTAAAGCATGAGTGAACTTCCTACTGAGATTTTTAGTCATTACAACAGCAGTTTGAGATTGAACGATGCTTAGTGTCAAAGAGGATTCTTGGTTGATTTTTTAAGAGTTTGTTTTTTTATGCATCGACAGGTTCTTAGTCTTATGTTTGACCACCAAGAATTCCTGCAATGAAAAGGATTGTACATACCGGCTGGGGTATTACAGAGAAATCAGTCCGTTTTTTTTGTTTCTCATGATTTACTTAGATGGTGTTAGCAAAGAGTAGAGATAACATCCGCGGACTTTCTAAACATTGTGTTTGAGATGTGACTGTAGTGTGGACCTGTTACAATACGAGTTTGAGTTAGCAGATATTCATTGTATAATTACTCAGCGTAAATGATTCTTTTTAACTAGCATTATTAAAGCAAGCATAGATAATATGCATGAACTTTTTTTCGAAGACCCATGCTTTGACTGCTTTTCTCAGTTCTTAATATTCAGTCCTTCACAGAATGTTTTCATCATCATATTCTCCAGATCAAATGAATCGCAAGCTGATTCACGAGACCAGCCCTTGTCATTTCAATACCCTTCCAATGAATAACAGGACCATGTTCCACACCATTACAATCAAGACAACGAGTTCCTCCTCAAAGGTGTACCATACTCTTACTGTCCCCGATTCTCTATTATTGCCCCCAATCTCCAAACCAGAGATTGTAGTCATTTCATTTTGCAGGTGCATCAATGGATGTTCTATGTGAACAAGGTCATCTGCATGTATTCCCTAAAAATTGCTCACAAAGATGTTTGATATCATTCACTTTTCTCAACTTTTTTTTTATCTTGTCTCTTTCATTGTTCTCATCCTTTTCAAAGGAATAAGACTGCCTCCTTGAAATCAACGAGTGAGAGGAATTTTCTAACCATTTTTAGCACCTGTTTGGGAGCATGCGCTCTTCCGTTGTTCACTCAAGTTGCCTTTTTTTCCCTCTACCTTCACTCACTTGAAAACACTAGTCAAAGATTAGTTTTTTGGGAACTCAGATTAGCTTTGGGCACTTTTGTGAGTACAAGAGGATTATACGATTTCTTCTAGCCCATAAGGCAAATTAAACAAAATCTTTTATTTGGAGCATTTTTATTTTGAAAACAGATTTTTAGCCGTCAGGCTTTTCCTTTTTGTGAAACTTAACATTTTTCCTGAAAACCTCAAATTAAAGCTTTACCATTGATCTTTAATGACTTTGAGGTTCACCCACAAATGGTGCATAAACTTTTAGGCATGTGACTAGTGTGTGACACAAGAGTATTCTATTTTTTAACCTATCCCCCACTATCAACTATGATTTGCCTTTCTTGCAATCAGTTAAACTTTCAGAGGCCTGGTCGCATCTAGATTTCGTTCCATATCCCTTTTGTATGATCAAGATTTTCTGTAGCAACCTATTGGCCTTTCTGTCTAAAGCATTGACAATTTAGGTTAACATTTTAATTTTCTTCTAGAGCATAATTGAAGTTCACTAACGAGTTTTTGCCCCTTGTGACTTACGCTGAGATGTTAACTGTTCTTTAATTTGTTTTAAAAAGTGATTGTGTTTTCTTCTCAAGATTGGTCATTGACTTCTCTTAAAGATGCATAGTTTTTCACATTTGTTCTCTTTCAAAATTGATTGACTGATATCATCTATATAGTACCAATAAGGACTCCTACTTCCTTTTTCGAATATGATCAATATTTACTTGATGTGATAAACTTCCTTGCTTTGTTTGTCATATTTTTCAATCTGTTCCCAAGCAATGAGTTGGGGGGGGCAAAGAAATCTATTTATTTGATTGTTTTATTACAAGTATGGACTGATTTGAACCTTCCCTCCCTCAATTCTTCTCCTGATAGTCCCCCCCAACAGCTGCAAAGGCTCCTTTTCGTTGAAGATCCGTTCTGATTGGTCGTTTCTTGTGTTTGGTTGGAATGTCTTATCATTCTTGATTTCCTTCTCTTTTTCACTATCTCTTTTTCTCTAAGCTGTTTGTAATGGACAAACTTGACAAAATTGATCCAGACTTCCCCTTGTGCATCTTGATCTATTATTTTCAATGAATTTTTTGAGAGTTCCTTCCAGTGGAATCCTTTCCCTTTTTTTTAACAATTTTGATAAACGCTTTGGTCATTCAGCCAGCCATATTTTCGTCCTCAAAATTTTCTGGTGTTGGTGCCTGTAGAACACGTTCTTGCTCTTTCTTTGCCTCCAAGTTCTTTCTTGTTTTTTCTTGAGTCATCGGTCATGAGATTTCCAATGAGTTTCATCAATCGCTAACTTATCTATGATCACGAGCTTCAGTAATGGCTTCTACTTTCTTTCCCAAGATTCTGAAGAACACTCAAAAGGTTTTCTGACTGCTTTGCAATTGGAATGATTATCGACCTAGTGAGTAGAGTTCATTAATGATAGCAGTGAACCTGGTATGCATCTCTTGAGGTTGTTTTCAACACCTTCGGTCATTCGAAATAGTTCTATTTGTCTGTTTAGTTCATCTCTAATTAGACTTCTTACCTGCGTTGTTCCCTTCATCACAGTTTGCAAAGTTTCACATTTTATTTTGCATTTGACATGAGGATATTTGTTGTATTCATCTGGACCTATTCCGCATATCAGATCTTTTTTGCTTTAGCATTGTTCTGAATTACAAGTTATCTGCAGTCATTCATTCTTCCTATCGTGTGGGTACTTAAGTTGGTCCTAATTCCATTCTCATGGGTATTGGTTGGACCGTCCAACCATGATTCTCCATAGGTCTTTCTCTAGTAATGATTCCATCATGCGATTCTTCCACATCCATATACTTCTTAAACAGGTGGTGGTCGATTTGAGAAGCTCCCCTTCTTATGGTAGTAGGTGAGTTTCAGTCATTGATCCTATTCACGATGTTAGTGTCTTTTAAAATGAAAAAGACCTTCTCGTAATACCATCTGCAGAAACCTTACCCCCTAGAACCATAACAGGTTCTTTAATTTTTATATCATACCACATAAACAAAGATTTATCGTGGACACCTTCCTAATACTCAAGTAAGGGAAAAACCACACCGAGTTTGTATTTATTTCAAGATTTACACCAGTTATCAATGAATCTAACTCTAAACTCTTTCTATAACTTTACCTTTTCGATTAACTCTAATTGGGGGGAAAAAACTCTCCACTCAACAAAGTCAAACTCGCTTTTGTTTCAAAAGCTCTCAACTCTTCTTAACTACTCTAACCACCCAATAAGTCAAACCCTTCTTTTTTACAATTCTCAAAACCTCTCGTCCCAAGAAGTCCACCCACTTCTTGTTACAATGCGTCCTCAGACTCCACTCACAACTTCCAACGCCACTTCTTGTTATGAATCTAGAATTTATTACAACTCAATAAGAAACTAGAAACCAATCCCAAGACTAATACCCGAGACTTTACTTGATCAAACTTCAATCTCCAATAGTTTCTGAGTACCAGATTTCGTGAACTTGGTCCTTATTTTGTTGTGATGAAGGTTAACCCTGCCTTTTTTCTCCAGTATATTGCTCTCAAGATGATATATTTCGTTAATATGCAATGCGTACGTTCTGGCTATTGGATGGAAAAATTCTCTCCAATTTTTGTGATTGCAAAGACGATTTGTTTCTTCACTTCTTGATCCTTTTATAGATTTGAATGTGCCTTAAACTTCTACCAAGAAGGAAAGGATTACAAATCCTTTTCCTTCTGAACGTCTATATTTACTTCTTTGCCTTATTTGACTTGAATTGTAACTTCGTTATTTCTTTACCTCCTTTGACTTGATTGCTCTTTTTATTTCTTTCCTAGACTTTTTATTTCTTTTCCTTCTTGATTTATTTCCATATTTGTTTTCTTCTTTTCCTTCTTTACAATTATGCACTTTTTCTTCTTTGCCGCAATCTCTCATAATTGTACACATACGACACCATGCCTTCACTTTATCAATCATCAAAACTACTTTATTTGTTCTCCTACTTCCCAACAAATTTTTGTATTCTTAAGAAAACATGCAATTTAAAACAACACAATTTAGAGGCATCAAGTATTTGTATTCTCGGGGTTTAATGTATTTTAAGAAAATGTGTTGAATCATGTGTAAAAACATGTCTTTATAGACTATTATTGACAAGGTACTGAAATTCATATTTTTCGTAAAATTTTAAATTTTCATATGAGCGAAATGCAGGAGAACCGATTTCACTTTGAGACTTGATAAGTGAAACGATACTCATTAATGAAATCTCACATACTTGAAATGGAAAATGTTGGTATATGCTTGAGAATAAAGAAACCTAGCTTACTATCTGATAATTATAAATATTAGGCGTAAGGCGAGACTTTTTTGTCAACTGGTTTCACCTCAATTTCACTTAAGATAGGTCAACACATCGTGCTTTAGGAGTTAAAAGATGGGGAAGGACAGAAAAAATCCTGACTAAAAAGTTGTCGTAACTTTACACGAGGGTCATCTGGTTTGATACGTCATGGACAACCTAACTCTTACATATCTTTAGCTTGATACGTCATGGACAACCTAACTCTTAATATTCTGAGAAATATAGTTGTTTAAAGTTGACATTTGCATGAACTCATGAAAAAAAACTTATACGGTAGGAAAAATATGAACTCGACTTCCTGCTAGAGGTCCCTTATAACGCTAAACCACATTCAATACACATCCTACACTTGGAACTGAACCTTAACACACCTAATCAAGTAGGACCTCACCTGGTCCAAGGTGATAAACTTATGATGAATAATTAAAATATTTAGATAGAATTCAGCTAGATGCTACACCATGTATCCAACATAATTTGCATAGCATAAGCAAGCAAGGTGATTGATTCTGTTCAGAGATCTAGAAAAAACTTATGCACCCAAAATGAAAATAGGCTGGCATAGAGGGTTACTATGTTTGAGACCCTTGGACGAGAAGATTTTGTCATATCTAGTGTCATTAATCAAAAATAAAGTACCAATCATTAGAAATAAGATTTCATATAAGAATAATCAATTTTTCTGATGAACCAGATCTTTTTTTCAACTTCTATAAGAAAATTTAAACCCATTCTATTATAAGTTTTAGCCATGTCTAATTTGATAACAATATTACAATCAACATTAGATTTAGACATTTCACGAACAATTTCTTGAGCAAGAGTAACTTTTTAGGATGAACCGACCGGTAATAAAGTAACTTTGACTTTGTAGAACTTATCTTTAAGTTTTGATAGCATCTTCTTTATCACATAAGACTCAATGTGCGCACTCCATTTCATCCACCATGTACTAATAAGGTGAGTGATATCGTAGTCAATCTTCTTATTTATCTAGATAATAGATCCAAGATATTTGAGACTTACTTTCTTTTACACAACATGTGTATCAAACCTCACTTCTACACTAGTCACACGTGTTACATGTTGAACTCGCACTCCATGTATTTAATCTTGGAAAAGTTTTTTTTGAATTTATACATTTTTACGGCTGTCATTAGAGCTAAATACACTTAATCATTAGAGAAATCCATATATACCTCTACGTTTACAAAGATTTTTCTCAATATACCATGTTT
This sequence comes from Solanum habrochaites, assembly GCA_027704765.1. NCBI lineage: Eukaryota > Viridiplantae > Streptophyta > Magnoliopsida > Solanales > Solanaceae > Solanum > Solanum habrochaites. The sequence continues at coordinate 38,860,499 of JAKWJA010002496.1, read as the reverse complement.
TTTCCTATTAAAATGAAACAAACTTAATTCCTTCTACATTTAAAATTTTTACACTTATTTTTAAAAAAAAAATACTTCAATACACTATGGGGGATATTTGATTCCTCCTCACACAGAGATATTTTTTCCCTGGAACTTTTTTGTCTCTCAAACCGACCAATAATTTTGGTGGTATATTGATAGTAACTCACACAACATAATCTGTTTGACTCGTTTTGTTCAAATCGGTCTATATAAAAATTATTATTTTACATGATCAATAATTCGTTTTATGTGTCATTTTTTTATTTTGTTTTACATTAGTACAATAAACTAAATTACCAACATACCGCAAATACTGTTTTGAAATTTTTTCTTTACACTAAAGAATGACATAAAAAAAGGGCCAACACTACATATGCAGGTTCCCTAAACCAGCGTTGTCACGTTATTACCCCACAGGGACCTCTCAACTATACCAAGATTTTTCCTATTTAAATCTTCTTTAACCCCCCGATAACCCTTCTCGATAATTTAAATAGTTTCTTGGGATGTGGATGGCAAAAACGTTTGTATCTCACGTCCTTTAAGCGTTGCGTTCTTTGACAGTTTGCAGACGTTTAAAAAAGCTGCCTGATGGGGTATCCTGTGTTACACCATTCCCCACCAACGCTTTCTTCCCCACTTTAACCCGAATTGCTCACCAGGTTCCCTTATTCTCATCTTTTGTTTCTCTCTCATCATTATTTCCTCGCGTAGATCATTAATTATGTCTCTTTTCATTGATTTCTTCTTAATCATCAAGTTCCAATGTCGAATTATTTCTTCGTCGATTTCTTCTTCTTCGACGTAATTGGTACTATGTCAATGTGGGATCCCTGTTTTTTTTTTAGTGTAAACCCACTGAAGTAACAATCTCCCTTTTTCCCCACCATGACGCATCCATCCTGGACGTAGGTTCCTGTGTTGAAAAACTTATAAGGTCAAGCCAAATTCATTTTTTTTGTCCAATATAGTAGAAGAATCACCTTATTTAATTCCAAAATTTTTTTCTTTAATTTGTAGGCCACAGTGCCGATGTGGATATTTTTCGACTCCGAATGATGATGAAATCCTTTTCTGCTAAAGTAGGATGGTGATATTGGGATTTTTTTGAAAAAGATAAAAACTCTTGATATTGGTTGTTTAGAGGACTTATCACGATCAGGATAAAAGTATGGTCACTGATAGCATTCATTCGTATGGGGATAATTGGCGACGTGGATTTTTCGCCCTGTAAACAAAAAATTTTATTAGTTGATCTCTATTGTGTCTTCTATTAGATTCCCTTTATAAAGTAGGTATGGTTATGAGTCTAGTGGTTCTTTCTGCGGTATTTTGATCGATTCTTTTTATTGTAAATTGGCCCCCTCTGTGTGTTTTATTGTTAATTGATGTTAATTGAAGAATGAAGATAATTTGTGCATCACAAAGCAGTTAACATTGATCCTTCATGCCATTAATTTGCTCTTGTGAGATTCCCTTTCCAAGTTTCAAGCATCGTCAATACAAATTTCTTGCTGCCTAATTTACACAAATAAAATAAGTGATGCTTCTAAATAAATCTAGCATTATTTGGTGCTATTTACTGGTGCCCCCCCTGTTGTTCCACGCTGGTCTTTTCCTTGAATGAGTGATACGTTCGCAATGTGAAACCAGTGGACAGCATCGTCCACCATTCCAGATTGGCTACCCTCTTGAGGCTTATTCAATATAAAGATTTGTCTGGAGATGCCTTCTCCTATAAACTCCCGAATTCGATAATTTTTCCTCCTGAAGTACCAGCATGCATATTGATATCTCAAAATGAGGACTTGATATAGTTAGAGTAAGAAATGCAACACAACATTCTGCTATACATGTAATTAAGTTTGACTACCACTTGCATTTTTTTTGTATAGATGCCAAATCAGATTGCTCTTTCGGTCCTTTTTTGATTCCTGTTGATATTGAAGCTTCCACAGCCTTGGGTTGATCAGGTTGCTGATTCTTGATACTCGAGCTATTTTTTTTGTCACTTAGCTTCAAATTTCTAAACCAAGTTTTTTTAGTAGTGGACAAGCAATAGTCTGCAAAAACTTTTTTAAATTGTTAAGCCACTTTAAAATATCATAAACAAATTGCTCAAACATTACTACAACACCATCTAGGATTAAGCTACTTACCTCTTTTAACCTTCGTCTTGGTAACCATTAAAACCTCTCTCACAAATTCTGAAATCAAAATTCCCATCCCTACGTCTCATGTCCAAGTTGAGGACTTCCCATCTATATGATTGCCCCAATCTCACCACACTAGTCTTTTTTTCTTCAGGGTATTAGCCGCCTCTATTCCTTCTGCATGTCTTCAAACAGTCACTCTCTCACACACCAGTTGTTCCAGCTTTATTTCCTCAGTTTGTAGGTAGGTTTTCATTTGTTTTGCACTTGTGTTTCTCATTTCATTTTTCAAAGATCTTAATTCTCATTCCAACCCGAGAGTCATCCACATAGGGAATAGCATCCTCTTGAGAGTCATGCACACTTCTTCCATTTGTTTCAGTCCATTCCTACAATCTAGATTCGGGATTTTTATATCCTCCGGTCTCTACCACTTCTCACATACATTTTCAGATTAGAGCCCATTGGATGCAACCCTCTGCACTTGGCCGTCACATATATCTTCTAGTTTTCTTCAACGCCAGACCCTCCAACGAAAAACGTTGTGACCACTTCTAATCATCCCACCACATTGACAGCCGCGTACTAATAAATGTCTAACAACGGTCCCCAATCTTTTAGGTCTTGATGCCACACATTGATTCCTAACCCCCAGTGACATCACGCGTCACCTCAATAAAATCATTTTGCTGTGGGCCGTCCTTAACAACCACCAGGACAAGCCCCACCCAAACAGGAATTGATACCCCATTTTTTCAGTGTAAAAACAAGCCTAACGCGCCGTATTTGCGAAGTGGGCTTGTCGATATTAACTTATTTCCACTTCGGCTCCCACTTATTAAGTTAACCACACAGCACCAGAATTGCTCCCCCTTGACCATACCCCAATTATCCATCCAAATGATGAAAACGACGTTATATATTAATGTGGCGTCATAAGATAATGAAAAACATAACGGCCCCAAAGTTTTCTTGACACGTTATGAACAATAAAAATCAAAACCAACCCTAACTTTATCTTTTTATTAAATATTAACAAACAAAATTACCCACATTGATACTACAGACCCAATATATATCAATAATAAATAAACACATGCTAAACACATATATAAAAACACAAAACACTACAAAATATGCTCGTTCACTTAACATCACACTCGTGAACTCCAAAAATCGTTGTTTCAAGCTTCGATGATTCTTCACATTCAAAAACACTAGAAGATCACTTAGAATCTAAGAACTTTTAGCTGTAAAAGTCATTGAAGGGAGAGAAGAGAGATTCTTATGGTTTTTCCGTTATAACACGCCGGTTAGAAGTGATTGTGCGGGGAAAATGATTTTTAGGTTTGTATGACTTAATAGTCCCGGCAACTGACGTTGGAATTGGGTTGGAGTTTGTTATTGAGTAAATTTTCCAAGTGCCGGGAAGGTCTCATCTCCCGCAGCTTTAATACCAAAAATAATTTGATTGAAATTTGGCTCACATCATCCAAGCAGATTTAAAGGATCAAAATGGGGGTTAAAGGATTATTCATAGGAATATTGGTTAGTTGCGGTACCCTGGGGGAAACAGCGCGAACAACTGTAGGCCGAACATGTGTATGTATTTGGCCTCAACTAAAAAAAAGGAAACTTGAATCATAATAATCAAAGAAGTCCGAAACAATTGTTCTAAGAAAAAAAATTAAAATATATCTTAAAATTTGTTAGAATGATCATATATATCCCTATATGAATTTTTCTAAATATCTAAATGTAACCCACCCCACATGAAATAATTTAAATACTTTAGATTGTAGTTTCTGTTCTTGTAACCCTTCCGTTTAAAGATTCAATTTACACCTGCACCACTGGCTCACACAGTCTAACACCGGTCAACACTCCTCTCTTTATTCGGTATAGGCGCCTATGCAAACAAGTTGTACAACAATATAGATATATATGAATCACTTTCTTACGAAGGCACATCAATTTTAAATGGCAAAATTGAGGAGTATGTTAGGCCTTTATCCTTTAATCTTGGACTTGCTCTATCTAAACACTCTTCCACCGGGTCTAGCATACTACTTTTCCGACACCTCAAACCCCAAGTTCATACTAACCAACCAAAAAATCTGTATCATCGCAAATCACACTGCACCCACCGTGAATCCCCCTTCCTGAATAAGCTCTTCTATTCGATCATGTGGATGTATATGGTGTCGTATCGGTAAACAAAAAGTTTTCTTTATAGTGGTGTTCAATGTAATTAACTTAATAAATTTTGATACCTGTTGCTTGCCAAACTTCTCCTGGAGAGAAGGTTAAGGTCTGTAATGAAGATTGAAGAAAGATAAAGGTTAGACCGATTGCAAGTCAAGCAGATTAGAAAGGATCTAGATCTCTCAAATAGATCAAACAACAAGTCCTTCCAATAAGAACCTAAATCACTAAGCCAACAATTGAAATTATCAAGGGGAAGTTGACACTCTCTGGTGTATCGACATGATTGTGTGGACAATTTTAATACACAAACAGACTCTTATTCAAGACTCAATTGTCTCCTCATCAATCAAATGGCTGACTCTTCTCCATCGCTCCAATCGTTTCAACGAATCTACTTCATGTATGGTTAATGTCGTATTCCAAGTGCATTTACAGTTTCCCAAGGAAACTCAACAAAAAGAGGCATCCTTTACCAACATCATAGACAACTGTAACAATTGATGAATTAGCACCACAACCATGGATATCTTTGACATCTTTAGATACAACAAAGTGGACACAAATGGACGCAATTATAGTTCACCTGTGGCAAATAGTTTATTATGGACTCTAAATAGAAACGCAGCTTACTACAAATTACAAACATCTTTGTAATTCTCGTGATCAAGCTAAAACCTTAGGGTTCCTTTACCATATCAGATGAAAATCATAATTAGTGTGTTTTGTCCTGCCCTGCTCCCCATTTCCTCTAATGCCTGATTCACATTCTTTTCCTTTACTGATGCAACCTTGGGCGGCTGTAGAGCGTTCTGACTTTGAGAAATTAATCAATAATTGCATGACAACTGTAACAGCCATGAGAGAAACCTGATATTGCAACACCCTTCCATGACGACAACAAGGCAGTTGCTTGTAAGATTTTTATGGTTCTAGATAAGAATGCATATGCCCAAGATGCCACTACCTGTTATTAAGGAGAGACAACAGATAGTTTGATATAAGAAAGGATTTGAAATATCCCCAGCATAATCAGAAAGTAACTTACCACAAGGGATTTGATTGGGTGGCATTGTCTTGCAATTTTTTTCCCTTCTCCCTTCCAGACCTCATTGTGTCTTCGGCAATTGTTTGTCAATAACCCTTACTGGAGGAAAGCAAGTCAAAACGACTAACACCAAAAGTGCTTGTTAAGGACATCACAAAGAGCAAAATTTCACAACATGTGTTAGTCACCACACATTAAATAATATTCGGTATAGGATAATCCTTTTTTATCCGATAGAGTTTGGCAAGTGATTATCATAAACAAGGCACCAACCTTGCCCAGAACCCCGCCACAGATATTCTACACCATTGGGATATGTCCCATAATCATTTTCACCGGCAGCATCCCTTCATCTGCCGCTGAGATACACAAACGAAAACAAAAACTCAAACTAAACACTACGACAGAAAATTAAAAACTAATCTCCAGCACCATTTAATACCAACAAGGAACCACCCCAAGATACCAGGCTAATGTCTGTGGCTTTTTCTTATTACTAATTTTTATGAATTAGGATGTTATCCGACTCCTCTTTTTTTTTCCTTGGCATCCTTGGCCTCCCACATCGCACATCATTTGTTAAGCAGCAGAGCACAAGAAGTTCCATATCATTAAATTTGTTGCAAAGGCCTTTAAATTTGAACATTCCCACGCTCATTCCACAAGCGAGCCATCCATCTTACACCCCTGTCCCATACTCTAAGATTCATCTCTTGTCGACCTTCATTAAGTACAACTTGAAGCTATCTTAAAAGTCTCAAACAAGCTTAAGAATCCCATTGATTTGGCTATGGCCCTTATCTTACAAAACAGCTGTTGAGGTCACAGTGGGACAGGATGCATTAGTCAATAATTGGATTCAATTATTAGAAGTTCTAGACACTAAACAATAATAGCAAATCTACTCCCTCCTTTCCCAACGTTGGCACTACTATCTCATTAGAAATCCAATCTAAAAAGAAATTTGCAAATTTATGGCCGGAAACACATTAACTTTAACACGCCCTCCTTACCTTTAAACACAAACAGATATGCCTTCACCACAACTCACAACACAATGTTTTTATGGGCATTTAAAAACCCACAAGTTTTCAAGTCTATAGTCACACCGTGCTGGCAAGGTCCTAACTTTATGCCAAATAACATCTGTTACCAAGCAAATTGACAGGGGTTTTTTCTGTTAAATACCATCAGCAGAGAAGGTATTAAAAGATCTTGCCCCGCCATCACAGGAGTTCCAACTTAATAGGATACGTCTTAATCACAGAAGCCCGGCCCAGGAAGTAGTCTTTTCAGCACATGTGTGCGGTGCAACGTTTGGAGATGCATATTGTTGCATCCATTAAAATAGCTTGTGACACAAATGGAGTTCATGACGTCTGCAGCAACAAACCATGAAATCAACAAATTACAAAGACCCGCCACTTCGGATCTAGTACAACTAAAAGACATAGCACAACACAAGAAGCATTATGAGTTGTTAAAGTGAATAGGAATCATTTACTAACTTGGAAAAAGAGCTGTTTGGCAGGCCGTAATCCCAGTTGTTATGCCATTAGAGGCACCTTGACAAAACAAAGTGTGATCCTCGTGAATCTGAACGAAACTCAGCTCTCCTTATTTATAGTCAATGGTTCTCTCCTCGACCTTTCCTTTTTGTGAGAGCACATGATTAAACACCCCCAGATAAAACAAGGAGTGTCGGAAAACGTCTCAATAGTTTAGATTGCTCGATTTTTTAAAGTAAAATAAAAAATCTGATATCCTAGTTCTTCATTACTCGATTAATTAAGAGTACATCACCATCTCTTGTAATTGTCTGCAAATTTTGAGATCCAGACAATTGGCAAGATTATCAGATTTCCTAAGCAAGTGAAGTGACCCTTTCTCTCTTTTATTTTGTTCTTACCTTTTTCAATATAGGCAACTACTCGAATTTCAAACTGCGATTTTGATATATAGAAGGTTTTTATACGTCTGGAACACTGATGAAGAAGAAAATACACCCACAGCCTAATTAGGGGCTTAAGTCCATCATGGCACGTTCGCTTCTTTCCACCGATGGCAGGGTTGTTTGACAGTATTCTTCTCGAGTAAGAATTTCAACAGATCATGATTAGGGAAGCAAGAAACTGCCAAGTGATCTCCTCTTTTCTTGAAGTCTTGGTGGATTGAGTTACCTGGTACCTATGCTAGAGCAGGCACTTTGTAGATTGATAAAGGTACCCACAGGTTGACTACCATCATAATAAAAGTGAGAGTAAACAAAAAAAGAATATTGATCACTCAATCAAACTACCAGCAAGGCAGCAACTTAATTGTCCGTACACTAATAACAGTATTACACTGTCGGAGACATCAAACTGGAAAGCACAATACCCAAAAAAAAAAAAAAAAAAAGAGAGACCAAGCACCCTACGCAGTTCTGAAATTTAAAAGCTGTAGTGAAAGGAAATTAATGTAGTATTACCTAATTTAGAAGCAGGAAACACTTGGATATCCATAAACAGAAAATTGATAAGCAATCATCTAGCATTGTTTCCATGCAGCTGGGCAGCTCTTAGACTAGGCTCATCCTGAAGTGACATAAGATGCTGGATGTTATTCGTATCCTGTAAATTACAAAGTGCAAAACTGGAAGACAATGGACAAACCTGCAAACCATATGTGAAACTCGGCTGCCTAAAATCCAAATGCCCCTAAATAAATGAAAGAATCATTTTTAAAAATTCATGCTCTCAATCATAATTTCTATCCAATAACGGCATACATACTAGTCCTGGAATGCTTTGTTGAGACCCAAAAAAACCATCATGGCCAGGTGCAATTGTATTCAGTTGTCCCTGTAGCATGATTAGAAGAAATTTCGTTTACATGGATCTTAACCTAACCTGTAAAGAAAATCTAACTTGATAGACCAATATCACATACCAGTCCTTGCATATTCTGTTGGTTAACATAATAGCCATCATGGGGAGGTTCCATCAAATTTAACTGTATCTACCAGTGAACACTAATTAGAGATCATAACAATAGAAAATCACAAAATTCTTTGTACAGACTAATTCTCTTTTTTTGAGATTTAGCAATAATCAGAAATGTGATTGAAATATTGTAACCTACCAGTCCCTGCACATTCTGATGTGTACCATAATAGCCATTCAACGTCATTCCACCCACAGTAAGACTATCCTATAACCAGCAAAGTAATAAAATTAACATATCACTAAAGTCTCACACCAGCAAATATATAGTCACTAGGGACAAAAAGGACATGTCGCAAGTCCCAACATTTCTAAAAGGTTTAAAACTACCACTGTTTGTAGAAAGGATTTATCATATACTGAAAGCATTTCTTATGGACTTGGCTATAGGCAACAAAATAATTAATACAGTGCTAAGAAACAAACCATTTGTTGTAAGCTGTCTTTTGCTTCAACAATTGCAGCTTCTGGTTCAGAGTGCACCTGAGATACCATTATGTTAATGGTCACATCAAAGGAGCCAAATTATTATAACAAGTTATGCTAAAAACAATCAATGATCCTAAAACTAACCTTCCGCTTCTTGTTTGTATTTTTCTTCCGACTTGTTTTAATTGCATGAATCCCTTGAGTATCTTCTTCAAGATCACGAAGTCCAACTGCACTGCTGCTACATTCTGTTAATGCAGAACTTCTATTGTTAACATTCACACAGTTCTTTAGAGCTTCATCTAGGGCACGGAAGGCAATGCCGTAACTCTCCTCAGATAAAGAACCCTCCACACCCAGTTCAATTGCCCTTCTACATAGATCATTGTATCTTTGTACTCTGTTTTGAATTCTGTCAGTCCCCTCAGATATTAACTGTATATTCTTTGCATCTTTGGTCCACCTCTTCAAAATATATTGGGATGGGATGATTGAAAGACCACACATCTGAAGAACAATCATTGCATGCCTACAGAGGAAACCATTGTATTCAAATAGAAGGCACGAACAAGAAACATCTGATCTTGCCTCATTCCACGTGACCATAAAATTTTCATCTTTCTCGCAGTCATCAACTCTAAAAGTTACATTTTCCCCATTTACAGCTTCCTTCTTTGGATGACACCCAACTACACCCAATACTTCAACTTGAAATTTCTTAAAGATTGTATGTGTATAAATTGTAGACATCTGCTTTTCCCAAGGGGAAGGTGACTTCAAAGCTGGTAGTTTGTGCAATGTATCAAAGTCTGCTATTGCTTCCTCTTCATATCGATTTTGCAGAATCATTCCATATTGTCTCATAAACTCTTTGAGACTGATTTTCTTATGAATGTACTTGTCAAAGAAGGAGCTTATACTCTCCGACCTTTGAGCTGTTGACATTCCAGCCATAAAACTGCCTCTCATGTAAGCTGGAATCCACTTTTTGCGGTCCTCATACAGTGTATGAATCCATTCATTCTCTTGCAGTTCAAATCTGCTAACCATCTTCCACCATCTTAAATCAAATTGTTCATCTGTTAACGACTTAAATATACACTTGCTGAATTTTTGCATGAAATTCTCATGCTGCTTTACTACATGAGCAAGTGTTTCCGGGATTCTTTCAAGCACATGCCAAAGCGCAAAACAGTGACTTGAACATGGGAAAACTTCTTCAAGAGCGGATTTGAGTGACTTATCTTGATCAGCGATTATCACTTTTGGAGCCTTCCCACCCACTGCTCTAAGCCACGTCTTCATTAACCACACAAATGTTGGTTTGGTCTCATCTGCTATAAGTGCACATCCAAGCAACATCGGTTGACAATGATGGTTTACCCCAATTAAAAGAGCAAACGGCATCTTCTCATTGCTTTTCATATAGCTGGTGTCAAAGAAAACCACATCACTAAAGCTTACATACTCTTTCCTACTTTTGGCATCAATCCAGAATAAGTTCCTTAAGCGTTGATCTTCATTGAGATCAATTGCATAAAAGAAACATGGATTTTCTTTCTGGACATGCATAAAATACTCGAGCATAACATGAGCATCTCCCTCTTCTAATGACAAGCACCGACCTTTGTCAAACTGGTAATTTAAATCATTAGTCAGCAAGCCAACTTCTAGACTTCCACCACATTGTCTAGACATCTCAACATACATCTTTCTTGTTCGTTCACTTACAGCATTAAGAATATCAATGTTATTTTTCTCTGCAAGTTTAACATTCCTGTGGATTCGGAAATGATAAGCCAAGGCTGGTAAAAGCTCATGATTATGATCTTTTATAAACTCATGGACATACCATTTTCCATCACGCTTTCTCTTAACATGCATGCTTGCTTTGCAATCAGTCTTTTTGACACTAGGACGCCTACTACTGCCAGTATCTGATTCTGGAGTAGTGCCATATCTAGAACATGCAAATTTAGCATCGATAAATTCTTTTGATTTCTTGGAGCGACGGCTGTTCTTAATTGAGGTTGTGAATCCCATGGACTTGGCATACTCTTGGTAAAATGCATACGCAGCCTCATGGGACTCAAATTCTATCCCATCATGTGGCTCAAAATCTGCATGTTCTTCAACTCCAGTAATACTTCTCTTTGGAGAACGAGAAACTCCGCCATCCCTACTGAGACATGACTTATCTACAGCATCAACCATATCACCAGTCAATTGAACACTACTTTGCACAACATCGCCATGATCAACCATTTTTTGGATAACATTTCAGTTCTTTTTGCTTAATCATGTTGTCTGAAAAGTTCTTCAAGAGTTATTTCCATGAGAAATCAGTCTTCTCCCACAATAGCTGGAGAGAAGAAAATGACAAGTCAGTACTAAAAATTACTTTTCTTGTTGATACATCTGCACTAAACATTAAACAATTTAAAGTATGCAAAAGTTTCAAGTAATCTAACTCACCTCCGTGAAGAAACTTAAAAATCAACAGCCTAGAGTTGACCTGAAACCTGTTTACAATCCACAGTTCAGCAGCAAGTTGAAACCCAAGTCTAGCACCCACGAAGAGAAATGTTTCTACTTTATTCCTACAACAAGTAAATGAGTTATAATATACAAAAAAAAATTCTGCAATTCTTACAAAATAAGAGATGCTTTCAACTATGCTTAAGCCAGTACATTTTGAATTTCAAATGGACATCACATGAAGTGGAGTAAAATTGTAATGTGTTGAATAGTTAGTGGATTCATCTCTCTCAAAATAGCAGCCCAGCTAGAAGAAGACCATGATTTCATTCTTAAAAATAACAATTAATCCAATGGGATAGTAACTGAAAGAATTCAAGCCAACTCAGAAAACTTATCAAGTGATGATGAAGCCTAAAAGAAGGCTATCATTTCGTAATGGTATTAAAATAGACTAGTAAATTTAGGAATTATAGAGCAACAGAGGAGGAAACACTCAGATCAAGAATGACAAATTAGGCTCTGTATAGATACTTAAATACAAATAGCCGATGAAATTGTTCCAATCCATGCCAAAAGAACAAAAATCACAACTACATCAAAAACATAGTGAACTGAAGGGATGTGACTATCAATCTAAAATGAACAGGATATGAAACTAAAAGGATAAGATGTTAAATTATAAATAGGCAAACAACAGCATTTAAACCAAAGTAAAGCATGATTTACAACCAGAAATGAAACTATGCTTTCCTGTACAAGATCAAAATTATGAAACTGATTCAGAGTAGCATATCACTACTTCACATACATATATCCAGATCATATTGAAATAAAAACAAACAGAAAGCTAACATTGAACAAGCAGATAAACATTGAGCCAAATGAACTGCTAAAAGCAAAAGCAAAACCAGCAGTAATAAACAAGTATACCTCAGCGACACCGGAACAACGACCTCGACACGATTTGGTGCTGAGGTTCGCCAGAAAAGAAAGGTTTTGAATTCCAATATTTGGAGAGAGGTTTTCTGATGAAAACTTGAGTGATGTACGAATTGAAGTAATTGAATACAGATTTGGAATGAAATTGTGATTTGGGGGAAAGGATGAGATGAAGATTGAAGAAGGAAACGGTAATACCCGGCTCGGTTCGAGAAGGTTCTTGGTGCGAATTCCGTGTGGAATTGTAGTGGCTTGGATGAGAGTCGATTAGGGTTACGATTTCTGGTTCGAGCCTGTCAAAGAAGAAGAAGAAGAAGAGACATGGTGTGGGTCGGGATGGTATATACTCCCTTCCTTTCGTTTCAAAATAAAATATTCTATCGTTTTTAATTTATTTTAAAAAGAATAATTTTTCTTTTTTAGCAATACTTTAATTTAATTTTTAATATAATATATTTAATATCATAAAAATTAAATAATATTTTAAAATATTTGATATAATTTCAAATTAGAATCATAATATTAAAAAAAAAAATCTTAATTTTCGTTCTAAATTGAATTAGGTTAATTTTTTGAAACCAAGAAAGTATATTTTCGCCGTAAGAGTGGGAAACTGGGTTTGGGTTAAACAATATTTGGGTTATTAGGAAGACAAGGATGGAAAGTACCGGAAATATTTTTCAATTTAGTCAATCTTTTTATATTCTTTTTAGAAATTAAAATGCGCACTTACACCTAGACGATGATGTGCACGTTTTGCTACTTTTTTATACTATCAGTTTTGATTTTTTATTGATTTATTTGTATAGTTTGTCATTTTATTATGGAAAAATAGAAAATTTTATAGTTGGGTCATTCAAATCTTGTTTTTAGAAAAAAAATTATTGATTTTGTGATGGTTTATGTGGAACTAATTCATATTGATTATGATATTTATTCGGTATTTATGGTTTATTGATACTTCTTTTACTATATCTTTTAGTAGTGCAGGCTTTTTTAGATTATTTTTAAAGTGTGAATTGATTATTACTAATTATTATTTTTATTTTACTCCATTTCAAGTAAAAATTACGTCAATTTTTAAGAAATAATTTATTTTAATTTCTAACATTATTTCCATCAAGATGTTCTTGTACCTGTCTAAACTAGGGAGGTCCTTGGAAAATGTTTCTATTTTGTAAACTTCTCAAAAAGAAAAAAAGAATCTTTTTCTTTTTTTTAACCTTGTCAAGGAGGTGTTTGAGATTTCACAATCCTCTACTAAATGGGAAAAGGATATTAAGGGTCTGCCTATCTAACTAAATTAGAGTAGGTGTCCAAATGATCCCATAATTTTGATTATGATAATGTCTATATAATTATGGGCAAGGTAATAAATAATTTAAAATCAAATTATTTTTAAATATAAAAAACATTATTTTAGAACATACTATATTATTTTATAAAAATAAGTATTACATCAAATTCAACATAGGGACTAATATTTTATAATTGTTATACTAGTACATTGTCCATTCAATTTATTTAGAAAAAAATTGATTAACTACATTCCTTTACTTACCTTAATATCCATTAATCTTGCTTATTATAAAAATTAGTGAAAATATTCGTGCTTCTTGCGACTATATAAAATATTTATAAAGATTAATTAATATAAAAATATGTAATATTTAGGTTAGTATCGAATATATAGTCATATTAAATATTCTCCTCGTCTACGATATTATAGTCATTATAGTCTTTCTTTAAACATTTATAAATATATTTAGTTTTTTATTTGTTTTAATATATGTATATATTAGAACAAAAATTACCGTGGTGAAATAAAGGGAAATAAGAAGATAATATAAGGAAATAACAATATAACGTATTAGGTTGAAAAATCTTTATATGTTTTTTTATTTTCTTATCTTGTGAGGCTAATTAATGTTCTATTAAACTCTGATTTATGTTCAAAATAAATTAATTTTTTATATTTATTACATTGCGTAATAGAAGTTTTTAAACAAATTAAATATTTATAAGACTTACAAAAAGGAAACATATAAAGTTTAAGGAATCATATTTAAATATTAAACGTTACAAGTAAGATGAAGATACTTGAGTTATACATAATTCAAAATGTATAATTTTATTAGTCATTTGTAACAATCATTTGTGATCGTTTGAGCACTAGAACTTGTATGTCAGGGGAGAAAATAATTTTCGATAGATTTAAATGGGGGTTTTTGGACTATTAATAATTATAATAATTGACATTAGTTGGGGGTGGGTAATTCAATAATGTATTTAATTAATGGTTTAAAGGAAAAATAACATTAAAATTTATAGTGGATCACTTTCACATTTTTTTTATAATTAGTCATAATAATAAAAACAAGGGTTTCTATCTTGAGTCATAAACTCAAAGAGAACTCTAGCGGCGACAACACGATAAGCGGAGAGGCAGACGAGTTCTTCAGGTTAACAACTTATTTAGTATTAAAAGATTGAGATTGTTTGAAATTGAATAATTGATGTTATTGGGTTGAAAATTAAAAGAAGAGTTAAGTTGCAACTTAGTATGGCCTTCATGCACGTGATCTGAGGAAAAATATAGGAAAGTAAAAGAAAATGTAATCATTGGCAAGACAAGGATATTATTTATGCATTATTGAGGGGTTTCGGTAGTTCTGTGTTAGCACATCTGCTTATTTGGTGGAATAATATGATGACAGAAATTTGAAGGCGGGAAGATTTTACGATTAGCGTTTAGTTTAACTTTTGGGTTAAGTTTAATGGGTAGTGTGAGATAATTATTTCAAGGATTATGATGTTGTCACAAGGTCTTGAATTTAATTATTAATCAATGATTACAAATGAATTGGCGGCTGCAATTGGACAGTGATGTTTGGAAGTAGTATATAGGAATGTATGGTAAGTATATCGTACGAGGTGTTGAAATGGTTATCATTTCCGTGAGTTGTTCATAGTTTGTAGTCGTGAGTTCTTTATCATATATAGTTATTTATTTTAGATAATATATTATGATTGAATTTTTATATATTGAGATAGATAATTAAATATTACATATATTAAATTACATGAATAGTATAGATTATGTCATTTCAAGGAAACTCGATATTTTTCAATTTGTATAAGTGAAGAATGGCTAATATTGTCACAATGATAGGCAACTATGATAGATGATTGGAAGAATAAAAATAATATTAGTATGGATGGATGGTTGTTTTGTTTTTTTTCAATTCAAGTTATTGTATGTAACTTGATGATCATTTTGGTTTTTATTTTATTTTATCTTATAGTTGCTCCAAGAATCAAGTAATTATTTCTATATATATATATATATTATAGATAATTATAATATATATATATAAAATTGAAATCTAGAAAAATTAGGCATGTTAAATCTAGGTTTTAGCTATAGGAGACATATATTATGTATTGAGTTGGAAAGTAATGAGGTTTGAATATTAATAATCAGTATTAATTATAAATTGATTGAGACATTGGCATATATGATTAAAGGAAAATGTCTAGCGTAGCAGTTGTAGGTCAATAACTTCTTTTGATTAACTTGTGCGGTGATGATAACTGCAGTGGGACGTTGTCCTTTAATTTGTCGGATAGTAATGACTTAATTATAGATTTGAAATTTAAGAAATATAGGATTTGCCCTCTAATTGAGTCCGGGTGGAACTTGGTTATAGGATTGAACGTGTTTACTTATGAATTATGCATAATTATAGATTTGAAACGTTCGGAGGCGTTAAGGAAAAGGAAGACATTGGAGAAGTTGATGAATAAGTAAGTGTGCGGTCTGGGTTGTTGGGGGTTGATTTTTAGGGTTTGTTGGCTTTAGCTGTTGTGATTGGATTGTAGGGGGGGATATTTGTTTATTGGGGCGGGTTTGGGGGAGGGTTGGGTTTTGGGTTTTTTATGTTTGATTAATGTTTGGTCTTGTTTTTTGAGTGTTTTTGGGCTTATTTATCGTATTATTTATTAGGTGGCGTTGTTGTTGTGAGGGGTTTAGGGGTAGGGGGGCTTTGGGGTTAGTCGTATTTTTGCTTAACGATTGGGTTATGTTGGTTGGTTATAGGGGTGTTTTGGTTTGTTTGGGGGTTTGTAGTGAGAGTCGAGGGGGTAGCCAGCGGAGGGGGAAGGGGGAGTAAGTGAGTGTAGAGGGGGATGGACAGGGCCCGCTAAGAGGAGTGGGAGGGGAGGGTGGCGGGGCGAGGGGGGTGGTTGCGGAGTATAAGAGAGGTGTTAAAGTGGGTAGCGCAAGTGTTTCAGGAGGCCCGGGTGTAGTAGGGGTGCAGTGAAGGAATAGGGGGGAGTTGAGCATGTGGAGGGGGGTGTCTTGGTGAGGAGCGAGGGGGGGGGGTGGGGGGGGTTCGTGCGGTGGTGTGGTTGTAAAGATTAGGCGGGTATGGTTTTGGTTCTCTCGGGGGTGGTGTTGTGGTGTTCGTTCTGGTGTTGTGTTGTTTTTGTTTTGGTTGGTCGGTTTTTAAGTTTTTTAGGGGTTGGTTTAGTTGTGGTTGGGGTCTGGGGTTTGTTTGTTTGTTGGTTTCTACGGTGTGGAGGGTGGAGGTGGTTATGGTCTTATTTCTATTTGATAGATAAACTCTAAATAGCGATTGATATGTATTGAGTGATATTGTAAAGTCTTCCTATGTACTTGATGGGGTGGTTATAGTTTGATTGTGTGGTTGGTGATTGGCCTGAAAATTATGAGACGGTTTGAATTTCATTAATCTTGCACCCTCTTTATTAAAATGCGTCTTGATAAAGAAGGCGCTTGAGAAAATAAAATAATTGAGATAATTGGATCGGAGAGAGTAAGTGAAGTTGTCCGTTCTGACACGATTATTATGGACGGAGTGTCACGTTCCGACACGGTCTGGTATATGGGATCGGAGTAGTTGTCACGTTCCGACACGATAACATTAAAGGAAAGGAATCTGAATTAACTTAATATACTCAAACTCAGAGACCTAGTTCACAAATGAGTATGGTGTGGAGGCATGAGTCCTGCATAGGGTGTGCTGATGTTATGATGAATGGTTGTACCTATTATGGGGTTGTGTAAATGTTTCATGTTGTTTGTTGGTTTGCCATCTGTTAGCGTAGTTGATTTTATATATTATTAAATGTATATTGGTTTCTATTTTGAGTTGGCGATGATATGATAACCTACTCAGTACGTGTTCCTTGTACTGAACCCTACTAGTATATTTTCTTGTTCTTTGTGGAGTTTGCAGCAGTGACCATCGACTTCAATCTCGCCCTCCTCAGGTCTAGTCAGTCTCCAGCACCATCAGAGTTCAGGGGTGAGCCGATTATTCTAGATCGTGACTGGATTCATCATTCAGTCTTGATGTCTTTAATTTTTGGCCAGGAATCTTTTTACTTATTTTGGTTTCTAAATACTCGTAAGACTTGCGTAAGTTGAGATAGATGTTCTTGATGTGATGGACTTCCAAGATTTTGGGATAATAAGTGTTAAACTTAGAAGCTTATTTATCGGTTAATAATACAGTTTGGATCTTCCGCATATTTTTGTACTCATAGTTGACTATTGGTAAATGTTGGGATTTAGATTTGTGGTTCGCTCACTAGTAGTTAAGTGTGGGGGTGCCACTCACGACTTGTTTGGGTTTGTGACTATCATTAATATATTATAATTATGTATGATTTTATTTGTATAAAATAAAAAAAAAAAAAGGTGGTGGGTGAAAAGTGAAATCACAAAAAATGAACAGAGAAGAAATATAATAATTGGTTGATTACATAAATAATTATAAAATTTCCAAAGTAAAAAGAACGTCACAGATTGTTACATAAGCCAAAAAACTGACATCATGAAAATAATATTTTATTTTTCAATTACTTTTTATATTTATAATAAAAAAATGAAAGTAATCATCATAAAGTTGTGTGTTGTTAAAATGAAATAATTTGTATTGATTTTTTAATATAACAAAGAGGGAAAGTAGAAGTAGAAGACTAAAGGAACAAAGATTAAACATTGACAATATAAACATTTAGCCTAAATGTTGTATAACAAAATCTAAAACAACTCTAGCAAAAGGAACTAAGTTGCTAATACAATTCAAAGTGGGAAAAATAATTTCTAATTATGATTCATTTTTTTCCTTCTATACATCTCCTTAAGAAAGAGATACACCATCATTTTTGATTCATATGTCGAAATATTCATATGTTGTACCAACCAACGAATAAAAAAAATTCTATACCAATTAAATAATTAATTATGTAAAGATTAAGAACAAAATATAGCACATATTTGCTATATTTGTATAGTATCTTTTCAATAGTATTAACAAGCTAAATAATAATTATCTTAATAAACAAATATCATAATCAAAACTATCTCATATCTGGAAAACTAACTATTAGACGCAATTGAATACAGACAACACCATTGTTCAAAATATAGAGATTTTTTAATATACGTGATAAATTATAATGACAACATAAAAAAATATACAAAAAATAGGCCTAAGTACATAAGAATAAAAGGAATGACTTAGAATGAATATATCTACACCTTCATAAAAAAATTTTGTTACATGTTAGTAAGGCACAAACTAAGTATGATGAAGAAGGAAATATAACTTGTATGTGAATCTTCATGAAAATAAACATGAATTTATATAGACAAAATAAAGGAAATGAAAAAATAAGGACTTCAGAATGATATAGTTATTAACTTCATGCACTTTTTTTGGTTACAATATGAATGTATATAGACAAAAATAAAGGAAATAAAAAAATAAAATTTTGCAATGAAATATCTCTTACCTTCATTTACCTTTTTTTGTTACAAACCAAACCTATATGATGAAAAAAGAAAGGATAATTGTGAGTGTGAATCTTCATGAAACTATGAATTTATTGACAAAATAAAGGAATATCATAAGACATCATAAACTTATAAATTTAATTTAGAGGTTATGGAAATAAAAATTATGAGAGTTATGAATATTATCAAAAGTAAAAAGTAAAGAGGGGCAAGTCATGGGTAGTAACCCCTAGTGAATAAATTAAAAAATAAAATTAAAAATACTTAAAATGTAAAAAAAAAAATTATTATTATTTCATGATTAGAAGTGAGATAAACAAATAGAAAAAAAAATATAGAGAGGTTTTTTTTATAAATGTTCCTACATTAATAAAGTATTTATTTGTATGAATAAAGTGATATATTTTTACAATAAATAATTAATTTAAACTTAAAAAAGTCAAAAATAAACAAATTATGTTTCTCCTTTTATTATAAGTGAGATAAATAAATAAAAAATACGAAGAGTTTTTGTTATAAATGATCCTCCATTAATTAAATATTAATTTGTAATAAATTTAAGTAATATTTTAATGATATAATAATTAATTTATTTAAAAAAAAGGAAAAAAAAGAAAAAAAAACTAAATGCAAATGGAGGTGATAGAGAGGTGCCACATCACCTTGTCTATAGTCCTCCTTCATATATATACTAGTGTACTTAGCCGCACTTCGCGCGGCTATGAAAAGGATTAAAATAAAATTACATATTAATATCAATAATTACTTTGATAAAAAGAATTTTTTATTAATCACATAATTTTATAGAAGAGAAACTATGAAAAATATTTAGATTAAATATGAATTTATTAAGGAATCAATATATGTGAACTTCGAAAAGTTAAATATTAAAAATAAATTTTATAGAGAAAAAGGGAAGGTATAAAATTGGTAATATGTAGAATTAGCAACTACTTAAATAACAACTTGGATCAATTTTTTTCTTTTTTATTTGAGATTTTCTTAGTATAATTTATATATATTTAATGTAAACTGTTAAAATCTAATCATTCTTATATGCTTATTTGTAATTTTTAAATTATATTCTTATATATTTTTTCCACAATGACCTAACTCGGATTGCTATTCATAGTTATATCCTGACTATATAGTTAACAACATTATTACAATCATTATCCACCAATTGTTATTACTTGTCCTCGTCAGACCCAATCACACATTTTTATTATTTTATTGTACAATTTAGATTAAGTTTAATATTGTTCACTTCCCAAAACGAGCCTGAGTGCACCCACACTTATCCTACTAGGTGAGCGAACCAACAAACCTAAACCCCAACATGTTACCAGTAATATCATATGAATAGTAAAAAAAATAATGCGGAGATCGCACACTATTAACGTAATCAATTTAAATACACTTTAAAGTTAATACTTAAATTATCCCCACAAATCTGTAAGTCATCACATAAGAACCTCTATCCTCAAATTAGTTAAATCTAAGAGTATTTAAGAGCGAAAATAAGTAAAAAGGGGGTTGGTCCATGTCCGAACTTCAAAAGACATCAAGACGTTAAGAGAGAATCCAGCCCGAGCTAGGAATAATAGCTCACCTGAAGTCTGTGTGCTGGAGACTGGCTAGAGTTGAGGGGCGATCGAAGTCGATACACACTTCTGCAGCTCCACAAATACAAAGAGAAAATACAAGTAGGGGTCATTACAATGAACACGTACTGAGTTATTATCAAATCGGCCAACTCAAATAGAAAGCAATATATCGGAATATAATAAAATCAATCAGTAATACTTAACCAGGTGGGCATCAACAAGGTACACGAACCATTGGCAACAACACCAAGCACACCCTATGAGGAACAGCCTCCCTACCATACCCTCATTTGGGAATAGGTTCGTCGCATTTGGTATATTAACATAATTCAAGATTCCTTCTCTTTATTATTATCATGTTCGGAATGTGACACTAACGATCCCATCTACTACCGTGTCAAACGTGACACTGCCGATCCAATTTACCGGTGTCGAAACGTGAACACTCCTATCCAATATACCGGTCGGAACGTGGACACTCCGATCCATTTATCTGCATTATATTTATTTTATCAAGTCTTCTTTACGTAAATGCTCACTTAAATAAGAGGATTTAAGATTCGAAACAGTTCAATCATTACAACCCACCACCCCAATTACAACCAAATCAAAACATACAAACACACAAAATTTCAAGCACATAGAAACTTTACATACCACCCACTACAATTTAATCGCTATTTAGAGTTTATCTATCACATAGAAATAAACAAACCTACCCTCCACCGACCCGATCGAATCGTGATCAAGCAAGCTCACCTCCCAATGCCCTTTGTTGTCCTCTTCGTGTCTCTCTCTCTCGCCATCGTGGTCCGTAGTCCCCTTTCTGTTCTTTTTATTTTTTCTTCTGCATATTCTTTTCTTTTAACCTAATGTAATCATACATCCATACATAAAAGTAACCTCCCACCTTTTTTTATTCTGAGTTTTCCTCTCCTTCCCTATTCTTTCATCTATGCCTCTTGCTTTTCGCCCTGCGATAGCCACGTAAAAAAATTATTCCTTACTCCCCTTACCTGGTCAGGTCTGCTAATTCTTCAGGATTATAATCATGATACTGAGACTTCATCCACAAAACACCACCAAGCAATGCGAAAGAGTACGCCCCCTAAAACTTTGTACGGAAGTATGAGACAAGTTGCCGGGCGAGGTTCATGCAGCTTGTGACGGTCTGTCGTATCCTACGACGGTCCGTCCTCAGGTCCGTCACAAAGTTCAGCGAGTTCCGATCCCAGTACCCATAGTTACAGAGTTTACCACACAATTAATCTGTTTCTTGTTCTGGCTGTGGTCTCTCTTTCTCGTGTTATGAACACGACGACGTGACACCCTCGACGGACCGTTCTCAGAGCTGCCCCCTATGATGTCGCTCGATCCCCGGCCCCGGGTGGATTCTAGCCTCCGGGCCCCTCTGCGCGCTTGGTCGCAGCGAACTTGGCATGTCGGTCTCGGGGTACTGCGGGGGGGGAGGGAGGAGAGCAGCAGAAGGAAAATAGGCCTGGTACCAGCACAGCTAGGACATAAACGGCAGCCCCCAAGAGGCCCATGCACGATCCGCCTCCTCGGGACCAAACGGGCCCGTTCGCGTGGCGCCATCTCCGCTGCGTCGCCTCCAGTGTGCCGCCGCCGGACTCTGTTGGCCCCGCAGTCGCTGTGCTGGCTTAAGGCAAACCGTCGCTCTACAGATCGGTCCCACGATAATGCGAACGGCGTCGGCAACCGACGAAACAGGTGGGGTACAAAGAGGACCAATTGAACCACGTTCGTTCCTGGAACGATCACAGAAGAACAGTACCGGGCAAAAGAGTACCCTGAATCTGTAAAAAAGCTTGTGGATATCTGTCTTCTTGCAAATCACACTTCATTCTCCCAAGTGGAATCTTCAACTGGCCCAAATATTAATTAATTATAAAAAAAAACAAAAAACGATTCTTCCAGTGAACCTTTAAGAGATCCATCTGCTTTTGATCCTCAACTTGGCGGACCTCTCTATCAAAATAGCAACAGGCTCGTTTCCGCATAAGACAAATCTCATCAGAGAAAACTGAATCAAATCCCAACGAATATGTAGTTTCCATCCCCATGGTATTTTTTTTTAGGCATCGACACATTGCAATACCGGGTGGCACTCCTGAGAGTCTGAGGCCAATGCCAATTCATAAGCCCACCTCCCCCACGCCTTCAGAACTTAAATGGCCCAGTATACCTAGGAGACTAAGTTTAACCCTCGCTTACCAAACTGACCAAACTGCATACACCCCTTTCCTGGTTGAAACCTTTAGCAACTTTTCATCCCTCCATAAAAATCCACGTCCCTAACCTGTCTAATCTGCATAATCTTTCCCTTGCTGTCTCTGAGCCTGCTAGAAGCTTCTCCTGAATGTATATTACTTTATCTAACGATTGCCCCTCAAAAGATCGGTACGCAACCACCAAGGTCTCACCTCAAATGCATCACAACCTCACCAATGGACAGACCTACATCGCGCTCCCATACAGTGCCTCAAATGGGGCCATATCAAATACTTGAGTGATAGCTATTATTGTATGAAAACTCTGTCTAAGGGTATAATTTATCCCAATTACCACCAATTCTATCACCCATGCAGCGAAGCAATATCCTCCAACACCTGAATGCGTTCGCTCAGACTGCCATACGGTCTGAGGGTGAAATGCAGTAACTAAGATCCCGCTAGTACCTAATTCATCATGTAATTCTCACAAAACTTAAAAGTAAACTGCGTACCTCTATCTATATATAAGAAGTGAACTCCATGGCAATCGACATTCTGAGATATAGAGTTTGGCTAACTTCTCTGCATTTTAAAGTCATCTTGACCGAATAGTTGGCAACTTAGTTAACCTGTCAACAATCACCCAAATAGACTCAAACGTAAACCAAAGTCTTTGAAAGACCCCCCACGAAAGCCATGCAATTCCTTTCCCACTTTCCATTCTTAAGGCATTCTCTGAAGTGTCCCTCCCGGCCTCTGGTGTTCATACTTCACCTGGCTGACATTTTGGCATTGGGGGCGAGCAAATCAACAATTGGGTTCCCCCCCCAAACGCTTCATCATTCCCTACTCCATCCCCCAAAATGTTGCTTAGTCACGATACATTTTGGTTGCACCAGGGGTGGTATATAATACCTTTAACTATGAGTCCTCGTTAAGAATATGTGAACAATCATTCAACACGGGGCACACATACCCTACCTTAATTCTCCAAAACGCTTCCTCATCATTTGCCTCTTTACCTCCCTCGTATTACCGATATCTGGAAGTGGCGTCAGCTTCTCATCACAAACGGCCTCCCATAATTTTATCAAGAAAGGAAATCTTTGCCCCACACGCCAAAGTCCTCCTTTCTCTAGTACTTTCCATCCTTTCCACGCCTTATAGTTCATTAGCCAAAGTCGGCACCTCTCTAGCCATGGGCGTCTAGAAACCTGCAGTGGCTAACTACCCATTGCTCCCTGCTTTTCTACTTAAGGCGCATCTCCACACCATTAGCTTTTCCTGGGTTATCCCGAAATAGTAATATCATAGTCCTTTCAATTTCCATCCACCTTCTCTCTCCTCTCTTCCTCAAATTCAAGTTTTCTGAGTAAAAGACATACTGTAAGAACTACAATGAATCGTATAAACTTTCACACTTGAATGACCCCATAGATAATGTCCTCCATTGTTTTTAATGCAAATACAACGCGGCCAACCTCAACTGCGGCCAACCTCGAAATCATGGTCGGTATAGTTGTCCGTTCAAGCACTTTACTTGCCTCGAAGCATATCCTTTACATTTCTCGTCCTGCATTAGCAGCTGGCACCCAAACCAGAATAAGATGCATCAAAATAAACAATAAAATCTACCTTCCCTGGCCAGGTAAGAATTGGTGGCAGTAGTCCACAAAGGTCTTAAGTTTCTGAAAACTTTCTTCACATTCATTCCGACCATACAAATGGAACATTCTGCTTATCAAATTTTGTCAGCTGGTCGAAGGCAATGAAGAAACCCCTTGACGAACCGTGATCGTAGCTATCTAAACCAACAAGCTCCTTAACGCTCTTTAACATTAGTAGGTCCTTACCCAACTCTTCACTTCTTCAAGTCTTAGAAGATCCACCATAACTCCATCCTTAGAAACCACGTGCCCAAGAAAGACCACTTGATCTACCAAAACTCACACTTGGAGAATTGGCATATAAGCCTTTTCTCCCTCAACAGATTTCCAAACAATTCTCAAATGTTCCTCATGTTCTTTCCTGCTCCTTTTTGTAGTATACATCAGTATATCATCAATCAGCATAGCCAAGAGATCCAGATATGGCTAAAAATCCCGTTCATCGGCTCATGAAAAGAAGCCGGGCATTCTTAAGCCTAAAAGATCATTCCAAATTCATTACTGCTCATAGTACCTGGTTCGAAAAGTAGCCTTTGGGCCACATCTGTTGCCACGTAGTTTCAATTGATGATAACCGGATCTCAAATCAATTTTATAAGAAGACACAAAGCACACTCTTGTAACTGATCAAAGCAAATCATCATGCAGGGATTGGATACTTGTTCTTAATGTTACTTATTCAGCTGCATGTAATTTCTATGCACAGCGAAACGTCCATCTTTCTTCTTTCCAAATATAAACAGAGCAACCCCCAGAGGATATGCACTCGGTCTACTAAACTTTAACCTAACACTTCCTGAGTTGGCCTTTCAACTTCAACTCTGGGTCCCTTAACTCAGCTGGCCATTCTATAAAGGGGGAATGGGACGAGTACCTGCTCAGATCATAGCAACATCAATATCCTATCCTGTGGCCTACCAGGAAGGTCTGCAGAAACAAAACCATCAGAAACTCACACACAGAGCGTATCAAAACGAACTCAGCGAAGGTACCTTTGGGTGAAGTATCATCATCCATGAGATGTGCACCAGAAAGCTAAACAACCTTACTACCAATCCTCTTACGCGAAGAAAAGAGATTTAATACGAACTCTGGGTGGAAATATTAATCACCCTCCACACTAGCGATCTGTTCCACCGCTTGGCCAAGTGTTCACAAAGTTTTTTGCATTACACGATCTAGATTGCAAAATTTGGAGAAAGCCAGTCTACCCCTAATTACACTCAAATCAAACGCAATCTATAAAGAAGTCAAACCCACAGTATTGCTCCCCACAAAATCCAAGACAAGACCTATACACCTTCTCAACTATCACAGAGGAGCAGATCACCCACAAGAGTAGAGAGACCAATAGGTATGTCAAGCAATCACAATGTAAACAACTAGTAAGCAAATGAGAAGATACATATGAGAAATGTGATCCAGGATCAAATAATGCAGAAGCCATGCAATCACAAACAAAAGGTACCTGTGATAACAGCATCAGATGTCTCTACTTCAGACCTCCGCGGGGAACGCATACAATTGGCCCTATCCCCTGTCGCCTGTCCATTCTCCGACCATGTTGCGCTGCAGTAGTTCCGCAGTGCTTTGCCGCCACCCCGACTGATTTGGTGATTACCTTGGTCCACCACGTCCTCCCAAAATTGGCGGCCCTCTTCTCATGACCACCTCTACCTCAAATATTGGGGGTCTGTAACTTTTTTTTGGGCATAACTTCCTAATTATGTCCAGTCTATCCATATCCATATCAATTCTGGAGCAAGCATAGGTCTCTGTGGAAAATGACGAAGTCTGGGGAAACTCCCAACTCTCAGAAAAAAAGCTGACTGAGCTGCGATGGACCCCCGGAGTCTAAAGCCTGCAATAAGACTGAATAGGACGGGTTTTTGGGTAACGCCGCTACCCCGAACTCTGCCCCCTGGAATAAGAACCACTAAAATCACCTCCCTTACGGAACTTCTAATGTCGACGCTTGATTGTGAAGTCGTCCTGTTTCACCCCTCTACCCTA
Organism: Solanum habrochaites; assembly: GCA_027704765.1. Taxonomy (NCBI): domain Eukaryota; kingdom Viridiplantae; phylum Streptophyta; class Magnoliopsida; order Solanales; family Solanaceae; genus Solanum; species Solanum habrochaites. The sequence goes on along the minus strand of JAKWJA010002496.1, from coordinate 38,833,889 downwards.
ACTCACAAAATCAACCACTTCCTGAAAGGGATTTGACTGCATCAGCTCGCTGTAAGGCTGGATCTGCAAATCTGACCTTCAATCCTTTCACACAAACGGCGAATCCGCTCTTGTTGACTGAAAGCAAATTTGAGTGGCAGTAACCTTGATATTGCACGAAATTTAGCCTCATAGGCAAGCAATATAACGGACATCCTTCCTTGCTCCTAGGCTCAGGACTCATCCCTCCTCCTATCCGAAGAAAGTCCGGGTATATACTATATACTTCTCCATAAAATCTATAGAATATGCCCAAGTCATAGGGGTGCCTGTGCTGGGTTGACACTCAACCTACAACCGCCACCACATTTTGGCATCCCCCTGAAACTGATAGTCACAAACTCAACACCGAATCGTTCTAACTAGTCCATCTTCTGTCGCATTTAGAACAATCAACTAGAAATCCATAGGCCTCTTCGGATGCAGCACCCTTGAAGACTGGAGGTTTTCAACTTTTATAATTTATGTGAAAAGTTCACATGCTGATACAACTTGTCATTATATACCTACACCAATCGAGAAACGTTGCCTACTTTCCCATGAGGCTCCATCAAGGGAGCCCAGCAGCTGCATGTTGTCTTAACTCCCCGACTTGAGGTCTGTCAGAAAACACTGGAAGGTGTCGGCCCCGATCAGATCACCCCCGCTAAGAAATTAAAGAACCTTATTAATCATCTCTGGGGTAGGCTTGTGGTAATTCCCTCTCTTGGACCCTGCTCTATTTCCCTTCTTCACCCTCGCACTCACTACCTCATCAGTCGTGGAGGAGTCACTGCCTATTACTAGCTGACCGGTGTTTTGTCCTCTACCTCTACTCTCTGAGGTGTCCTCCTGCGACCTCCTACCACTTCCCTCTTTCCACTGCTCCCTCCCGTACCCCTCGCTCCCCCGAGCTAACAGCCCCAATGTTCCTCAGACTCAACCCTGTCTTGCCGATGTTGTGTTTGCAACAGTTTTGCTACCTCTAGTTCTAAACCATCTGCGAAATAGAGCAGGATTTCAGATACCAATTTGTATCACCTATATACCAATTGGATCCAAGTATATGCACGAAAGACAAAAGAAATGAATGGATTTTTCCTAAAGTTCCTATAGCCTCTCAAAGAAAATAATGTGTCCCCCTACCGATCCTCACGACTCTACTAGACTCGTTCTGTGGTGTGATGCGGACCAACGAATCTAACGCTCTGATACCAAGTTTGTTGACGACCAAAATGAGCCGCAAGTTGCAACCCACACTTATCCTCTAGGTGAGAGCTACCAACAAATCTTAAACCCCAACTTTACCAGTATATCAATTATGAATAGTAAAAAAATAATGCGGAGATCCAAAACTTATTACGTAATCAATTAAATAAACTCTAAAGTGTAATACTACTTATTATCCCCAAAATCTGGAAGTCATCACATTCAAGACATCTAAATCTCAAATTACCAAGGCGAAAGTGAGTATTTAAGAAGATTAACAATTAAGTTTTAAAAAAAAGATGGTCCAGTGTCCGAACTTCAAACACAGACCGTGAAGGGAGGAATCCACCCGTAGCTAGGATAATACTCACCCTGAAGTCTGATGTGCTGAGACGGTAGAGTCTGAGGGCGAGTCAAAGTCGTGGCACCTTGCTGCACCTCCCAAATAACAAAGAAGAAAATACAAGTAGGTATACAAGGGAACACGTAACTAAGTAGGTTATCATCGGGGCCACTCAAAATATAAAGCAAATATATCCT